>VXBP01000795.1:43124-84456 GCA_013400115.1 Rhinopomastus cyanomelas | reverse complement strand
CACCCACCCCTCAAATATTTGTAGACATTAATCTTCTATAGACAGAGATGCCACAAACACAATTATTCAGGTACATTATTAGATTAAACTTGTTCAAGTAAAATGATGGGGTTTTTGAACAATGCTCTCTTGCAGAAGGGCATTGTAACACAATGAATACAGGGCAGTACTTTTTCTCCGTGATTAGTTGTTTCTAAAGCAAAAGCATCAACAGAATCACAGAACGTTAGGGATTGGAGGGGACCTTGATAGCTCATCAGGTCCAATTTCCCCACCAAAGCAGGATCACCTACATCAAGTGCACAGAAGCATATTCAGGCAGATTTTAAATGTCTCCAGAGAAGGAGACTCCACAATCACCCTGGGCAGCCCGTTCCAGTGCTTTATCCTGAAGATAAAGTTCCTTCTCATATTGATGTGCAACATCCTATGTTCCAGCTTACACCCATCGCCCCTTGTCCTATCATTGGATGACACTGAGAAGAGCCTGGCTCCATCCTCCTGACACTCACCCTTTACATATTTATAAACATTACTGAGGCCACTTCTCTGTCTCCTTTCTTTCAAGCTAGAGACCCAGCTCCCTCAGCCTTTCCTCCTGAGAGATGTTTCATTCCCTTCATCGTCTTTGAGGCTCTGTGCTGGACTCTCTCCAACACTTCTGGGTCCCTCGTGAACTGATGGGTCCAGAACTGGACACAATACTCCAGAAGTGGTCTCACCAGAGCAGAGTAGAGGGGGAGGAAAACCTCTCTCGATCTACTAACCACCTCCCTTCTAATCCACCCCGGGATGCTGTCGGGCTTCTTGGCCACAAGGGCACACTGCTGGCTTATGGTCATTTTGCTCTCCATCAGGCCCCCAAGCTCCCATTCTCCTACACTGCTCTTCCATAGGACAGTCCCCTGTGGGCACCTGAGGTTGTTCTTGCCTTGATGCATGACTCTACTCTTGCTCTTGTTGTATTTCATTATATTTCTCCCTGTCCAGCTCTCCAGCCTGTCCAGGTCATGCTGAATGGCAGCACAGTCTGATGGTGTGTCAGCCACTCCTCCCAGTTTTGTCATCAGCAAACTTACTGATAGTGCACTCTAATCCCTCATCATTAATGAATATACAAAATAGTACTGGTCCACTAGTGACCCTTGTGGGACTCCACTAGATACAGGCCTCCAACTAGACTCTGTCTCACTGACTGCTACTCTCTGCCTTCTGTCCTGCAGCCAGCCAGTTCACAATCTACCTCACTACCCGATCTTTTTCCATGACAGATATCTGCAGTAAAAGTCCATGTTAATTCTGTAAAAACAGAAACCATATTGTTAACATGTTTAGTCATAATGCATTATTTCTACATGTTTTAGTCATTTGTACCTTCTTGTCTTTTTCAGAACCATCTGTGAGAAGGATTCCCTTGGCTTGCATATGACGGTACAAGATCTTCTGAAGAGCTGACATATCACATTTGATCACATACTCCACCTAGTATAAGAAAACCCAAAACATCCACCATAAACACACTGACACAGGAATGTTAACTGCAGGCTTTGTCATCCTAAACTAAAAAATTACTAAACTTTTTGTACATATCTTAACGATTCCAGTGAGCAGCAGACACAGTAATGAGCATTTTAAAAGATAATGAGTCACAAGTCCTATGAGACAGCTAGATGCTAAGAATGTTATTTGCAAAAGTGCCAAACATTCTTCTACATTCTGTTATTTCAGTAGTTTTTCAAAGTAATGAAAATTTTATTTTATGCTTAACAAGTAATTAAATAATACATGCTAATAACCTGTGGACTTTGTTATACATTAAGTATTATAAAATTATCATCACTGCATACCTAGCACATAAGCAATCCTCAGTGTCATACTAGCATTATGTTTACCTAGGTTGGGTTACAAATATATAATTCCCACATCATCAAATACAATCTAGTCCAATACTGTATGAGTCACTCAATTTTACTTCTTATTCAGACTTGTAGAACTGTATTTACTAAATCGGTTTTTGACTGCACACTGTCTTCAAATCCAGTACTACAGGGATTTCATATTTTCTATCACCTAGTCACTTGTTCTTTAATAAGTTATGTAAAATAAGAACAGTCAGATAATAAAGCCACAGTAGTGACTAGAAACCTTTCAAGTGCTGACTAAAAGAAAAAGTGCAAGCATCCCAATGTTTAACAAATAAATTTAATAAAAAATATCAGGTTATTTTCTTCTCAGAAAGACAGGAAGATAAGCTCATTAAAGACAGGTGACCATTGCCTCAATGGCCCATTGCTCCAATCTATCCAAGTCTCTGTGAAGAGCCTCCCTACCCTGTGGCAGATGAACACCACGCCCACATGTGTTTTAAATCCGGGATGGTGACTCCAACACTGCCCTGGGCAGCCGACTTCAATGTTTGCTAGCCTTTTTAGTGAAGAAATTCTTCTTAACATCCAGTTAAACCTTCCCTGGTGCAGCCTGGGACCACTCCTTCTAGTTCTAGTGCTTATCACTAGGGAGAAGTGCCCCCGTCCTTGCTCTAATCTTCTTTTATGTAGTGTCAGAAAGCAACGTCAAGAAAACAAAAATGGTTCTCTGAGTATCACTGCACATACAGCTTCTAAATCTTCCTCCTCCTCAGTCTGTTAATGGATTTATCAAATATAGTGCTTCTAACTGACATTAATTTGAATTAAACTTCAATAATACTTTTAAATGTGTTTAATTCTCAAATTAAACTGAGATCAAGAATCTGATATTCCAATTACTGTTAAGTTACAACAGTATTAGTGTTTATGACACGATAAAGGTGAGATAGAAATTTTCAGAAAGCCTTTACTTTGAGTTCTATCACTAAGCATCAGTACAGAGCTCTTCATTCAGACAGTATTAGTTAGATGGTAACACAACTTACAAAAATTTCATTTTGGTATAGTTTTAATGCAGTTGATCTTGGCATCACATTTCCCTACCACACCTTCAAATTTCATTATTTAGTTTGTGTTATTACTCTGAGAAGGGTGAATAAGTGATGTGTGATTGCAGAGGAGAATAAGGGCATCATAAATTGCCCAAATAAGATAATTTTATACTCTGCATTAAAAAGCCACTAGTTAAAAGAACAAACTTTACACACTCCCAGACTACTGACACAGAATCAGAACCAAATTCTTCATGTTTTATCAAGTCTAGTTGTCCTCTAGGAATTTCAATGAACTACCTAAGGGAGCAAAGGTTCTGTTGGTGCAGGCAGGATGGAGCAGGACAAAATCCAATCTTCACAGTATGGCTGATTCACTCACAGCTTGAAACAAAGTATTATGGAAATAAATTTCATGACTTATATGGATGCCTACAAACAGAATTAAGCCTGTAGGAGTAGTGAGGAACCCTGAGAACGCAGAAACTTTAGGAATACTCAGAGGCCAACTTTCTTCACAGAGTTAGAAACAAACCAACCACAGGAATAACAGACGTAAAGAAGTGCGCTTATGTAAAACAAATCTGACAGAGGAACATGACACAATACTTGAAAAAAATTAAGCCACTCCTTCCATAATTCCACTCATTGCAAACCTTTTCTGGCAGTTGAGATTCAACCTCCTTCTTCAGTCTTCTAAGCAAGAAAGGTCGCAGCACTTTATGAAGACGACGGATGATCAGAATAGTTTCTTCCTCATTTAAGTCCACCTGCAGAAGTACGTAAAAGTGACTATAAGCCAACTCAGTATATTAGGTAGAGTGTTTGTCACAAGAAACATTACATATATGCAATGTTTATGTGCACAAAAGACATTGACGTTAAAATTGTCTGGCATTATATAAAAAGTTGCTCTTAGTTAATTTCCAGGTAGAATTCACCAATTCTTTTGCATAATCCCCTTTCTTTTTTTTTATCAAAGTGTTTTGTTTTTGATGTTTTATAATAAACCGCCACAAACCCTTTCTCCAGTCATGGCAAATGGAGCATTGAACCACTGTTCAAAGGTGCTACAGCTCTTGAAAATGGTTGGGAGGAGGAAATTGAGTAAAGCCCAAAGTTCAGGTAGTTTGTTCTGCAACGGAGTCCCAGTTAGCAGTATTCGCCTAGGGGCCACATAGTGAGTATTCAAGACTTGAGTCAGCTTGCAGTGATGGTTCTTCATTCGATGGCCTTCATCTACTATCATGTACTTCCATCGAATCTGCAAGAAAAAGAAGACAGATTGGCTAAGTTAGAATCACAGGGGAACAATGAGACTACATAAACTCCCGATAAACCTTGACAGGAGACAAAAGCATTTTCAGAAAAAATAACTATGCTTGCAAACAACAGCAACCCTGAACTTTATCTTTGTTTCAGTTAATGTTCAGTTATGGTTTTGCCCAAGAACAAGCAACATTTTTTATGATCATACCATCTCAGTTACTGCATCTTCAAGTAAGGTTTCTATTTCTTAATGTGAAAGCTTTAATGTACTCAGAACAGATCCTGAAAGAAATCTGCTCAAGCTGTAAGTACCTGTACTACAACATGGGCTGTGCTGTCACAGGTGCTAACTAATTTAATTTCCCGGGACAGGCTGAATGACAATTCCCCTCAAAGTGAGCAAAACCAGAGGGCAATGGAAACTGCAGTGTCAAGCTTTACTCAAGCAATCAGAATTACACTAGGAAAATGAGTTGCCTTTGTATCAGAGAGGAAAAGCATGTAAGGAAAAGAAAGAAGATTAAACCAAAGGGGCAGAAGGACCATACGGTTTACCTGTATGGCCTAATACTTCCATAGTCTGCTTTGTGTGTATATGAAACAGACTTACAGTACAGTAGCATTCAAATTACTTATGAGGCATGCCTACTGACAGTGTTGGGCCATGTAAGTTATATAGTAAAAAATCTGGATACCAAATTCCCGATACAGGTAGTTATTTAGTCATTTTCACCGTGACCATACTGTTGGAAAGGCTCTAGTAAGAGTGAGCTTCTAGTCAGAAATAATGAAAAAAGGTCAAGATTGTCAATTAGGTTAAAAGCAGATGAGAGAAAAGTCATGTTTTTCCAAGAACAGGCAGGTATACAGTATTGACAGAACCACACAAAGGAGTTAATCTCCTAGCCACATTCATGAAAATGCTGATGTTTACAGAAGAGCTGCAATTGAAAAGCGTAATCATAAACAGAGGAATAGAAAAGAAACAAACTGGAACCGTGTTTTGTGCTATGCATCATCTGAAGGTGTCTTGAAGGTCTTGCCATTAGCAGTTGACAGTTACTTTAAATTAAGACTATTACCTTAGCAAGGATGTGTTTGTCCTTTATTATGTACTCATAAGTAGTTAAAAGAACATTAAATTTTCCACTTCGAAGCTGAGGAACAAGTGAACGACGCATTGCAGGTGTACCCTAAAAAAAGAAAAAGTGAGTAGTTACTCTTTCTTCTGACGAAGAAAATAATACTTTTATGAATTAGCAGACAGAGCAACCACAAGAACATCCTACAGTATTGCAAGCAATATACCGAGGCACTCCAGAATCCTTCATAGTTCCAATCCCTAAATGGTCGTTGGACTGTAAAGCTGTGCTTATGGGGCACTGAAAACACACAGATAGTGAGCACAGATCGCTTCGCGAAACAGCAAAGTATTCACCTATCACAAAGTAGGTATCATTTATATAACTCTCAGAAGTCTTCTGCATTTCACTTTGTGAAAGTTCTTGTCAGTGTTGCTAGATAGGTAACTCTCACTGCTTAGTACATGACAAGACTTTAGAAGCAGTTTAAAAATGCATAGAGAGGTAGACAAAAAACTGGTTCTATTCTCATTGCTTTGACTCTACCTTCATGTAAAAAGCAATACAGACCTTGTAAGAGATCTTCACCACAGAAGGAGCCCATTTGTCAAATTCGTATGTCCAGTTGGATAAAGTTCTATCATAGAGATGATAAAGAAAAATTAATGTATTTCTTCATTTGCAGGTCAAACTTTATTAATGTTTCCAAGTGATTACCAAGTTTTCAACACATTTCATGTAATCAAAACCCATAATTAACAGTATATTTACAAAATTGTACATTATTTACTGTAATAAAATAATGGCACCTCTGAGAGGGGAGTAAAGACAAAAGAAGTGTGAAACTCTCATTCAGTTCATATTCAGGATCCTCTCTGAAGACTAGCCATGGTATTTTATGTGCATTGTTTAAAATCGTAAGGATAAGAAAGATAACTCTGAACAAAAAGATATAATTTTTAAGTTCTTTTATACTACTTATAATCCAAAAACTGATATTACAGCTTTTCAAATATAGTCTCATGAAGCTGACGATAGAACTACTCTGTGTTCTTCTGTACTTAATTAGAATCACTTACAATGCAGAAGAACTATCCATTGTGCTACTATGTATATCTGGGTTTATACAGTGTCTGGTGTTTCATCACAACAAATAAGTTTTTATGGCTAAGTTAGATGCTATTATGAGAAAAGAGCAAAAAATAACTGTAAGGTTGTTTTTTTTTCCCCTTTATTGGACCTGCAATGGCAGCAGTAACAGCTATTAAGAGATTTTAGCTCCTTTCTTTTAGAAACATAGGGAAATCATTACAGACCACTGAAATGAAATTCAACTTTCTTACTGTGTCTGTGTGAAATCTGACATAAGTAACACCCTCCTTTTAGTTTTAGCTTTGTTTTAATCTACATATCATCTCCTACCTATTTATTTTCATACCGGAACTCATGATTTGTATTCACAGAGTTAGGCACAGCTTTGGTATTTCATGTCAGTCAACCAGTTACCACTGTAGCATAGAGGTACTTGCTATCAGATGGAGTGACAGTTGCTTAAATAATTAACGAACAGATTTTTAATATAACTGTTAAAAGCCGAACGTGGAACTGCACAAATGTAATATGAAAGAAGTACCACCCCCCTCTTGTGGTTTAAGCGAAAATTACAATAAATTCAGGAATTTTGCCAAGAGTGGGCAGCAAAACTAATACAAGTAAGCCCTTTATCAGGATTCTGATCACCCTTCCAATGCCAGACATTTACTTAGGAAGAAATTATCGTAGAAAGCACTGGATACATGCTTAGTGTAATCCCCATGGTGAACCTCATCTTGTCATTACATCAGAAACAACTGTGTTGTGAAAAAAACAGTCTGCAGTGTTTAGAATGGTAACAGCAGAAAGACACCCTTTACTTACGAAAGAGGAACAATTATGAGATAGGGGCCATTGAGTCTTTTGTGCTCCATTAGGTAAGTGATGAGTGCAATAGTCTGTATTGTCTTTCCCAGTCCCATTTCATCAGCTAAAATTCCATTCAGATTGTTATTATACAGTGAAACCATCCATTCCAGTCCCTGGAGCTGAAATGAAGAATAATAGTTCCCATTACTTAAAATGCACCCAAATTATTAACATTAGGACTACATAACCAAAATCGTAATGTCCTTGTCTACCCAGATGCTCGATTTCCTTCAATAACCCACAGGGATGCCTGGTTACATGAACATCTTCCCCCACACCCCACCCCCCCAAAAAAAAGATAAACTTCTGCTAACAGCTATATGGAAATAAATCACTTTTGCATAATGGAGCCCATGTACAAATCTATATTTAATATACGGAGGGGTTTTTGTACAGCACACAGAGCAACTCAGGCACTCACATAAAAGGTTGATAAATACTTAACATTAAAAGAAATTATTCTTCAACTTTAACACTGTCTAGTATCCAAGTTTCTGTGTACATTTCATGCCATTTGTCTACATCAATTAAAAACTTTCAAAACAAAACCCATCAAGACTGTACAAAACATTTAAGCATCACACTTGCCAACTGTATCACTGGCATGCTAAAGCTTCTGTAGCACATGTCAATTTAGTGTCTGTAATCCATACCTTTACATGTCAATTCTGCCTTGTCAATCCATACCTTTGTTCAGTTCTGCCTTGTGTATAAAATCTCAGCTCTGGAAAGCAGCCAGCATACTGTAGCTAAGGAATGTCTACACAACAGAGTTTCACACTCCAAGGATTACTGCTAGAAATCACTGACTCAGATTATTCCCACATCACACATTCACATATGTGTGTATCACATTACTCAAACCGAGTGCAAAGCAAGTTTTTGTTTCTAAGAACCAGATTTTGGTGTGCCTTATGCATGGAGAATTAAATTATCAGAAGTTCCTAAGTACTATATCCACTGAATGCCTGTAAAGAATATGAGATCAAGCTTCATAGCATTTTTTTCCTTTCAAATTTTATCTCTGCACTGAAATATTAAGATCTTAAAAATTAAAATCTTAAACTTCTAATTATTGGAAGAAGAAATATATTGTTAACCTGCTACAAGTGAAAAAAATGAAGAGAATAGAAACTCCAAGTAAATAGGAAGGATAGCAAAACCAAAATATTATTAGTCTGCAATGAAAAAAAAATAGTTACACATACATGCTCCAAGTTGGTGTTACTATTCAAGCAGTATGTATGAAACATTATCTGTGATAGGTAACTGCCATTGCTTTGCCCAGATAATTTCCAAATTCTATCCTATTAGAGATCTAGTATTTCTAACAAATTTTCAGTTTCACACATGAAATACCACAATGAGACGTTGAGTTTACTCCCAAGTTTTAAATATTTTATTTTTTTAATTTCTCACCTGATAATGCTTTAGTGTTCCATTAATAAGAAGAGAAGACTGCTTTTCCACCCTTTCTGTGATCGCATGAGCAACGGTGTAGTATGACTGAGACCCTCTAGCACTATATTGCATGCTATATTCATCATCCACATCTTGTTTGGCTGTTCTGGAAAGCAGAAAAAGAACTAAAGTGAACTCCCATAAACAAACAGCTTGTTTGACCACAGGTCATGTATGTAGGTCTAACAGAGCAGTGAATAACCCCATCTGTTTAAAGTATACCAAAGGGTGCAAACTACTTTATAAAAAGCATACATTTAATACCAAACAGTCGTGTTAATTCTCCTGGAGATGTCCATTCCAGAGAACTTACAACAACTCGCTGTAATCTAGAGTAAGCTACTCTCAGGAAATGTCACTAAGAAACCACAATTCATTACAAAAAGGGATACTCACTCAATTATTTGCTTTGCATCTTTCTCAGAAACTTCCTCACTGTTAGGATCCAGGAGTATCTTCTCATCTGCTTCCAATCTGCTTGATTCTTCTTCATCATCCTAGATGGTAACAACAACAACAAGAGTGCTGGAAAGTGCAACATCTTCTTAAGTCATACTTTCAGTTTGCATTCACATAGTGGTAGCTTTCATTGGTCAATGTTTTATGACTGAAACCTGAATCGCCAAGTTCAACTTAAACCTATTCTGCAACAGAATCGCACTGCAATGTAACAGGAAGGTATTTCTCACATACATTAGCCAACAGGAATTCATTAAATAAGAAGTACTTTCCCCTTTAATGATCTTACTTTTAAAAGCTTCATGCTATACCCTTCTACAAGCTTACATTTCCCAGCCCTGACTACTAGTTAGCCATTTAACCCACATATAAAGGGCAACTGTTATGAATGAAAAGAATTACAAACCCGGTTACTTTTCCTGCACCTATATGCTTGTAATCACTTTCCCCTCCTTCCTTATGAAAAAAGAGGAAAATATCACATAGAGTAAGAATTCTTTCCTAAGGTATTGCTTGTAACACCAACTTTTTTTAAACATACATACCTCCTCCTCATATTCAGACCCACTTTCGTCTTCACTGTCTGACCTGGGAGCAACTTCATAGCTGTACAGAAACAACAAAAAGATTGTGAATTGCAATTAACAAGAAAAGAGACTAAGTTCAAGACGTACCCTACTCAGCTTACACAGAATAAAAGGATAGAATAGATAATAAATAAGAAAATCCCATTAAAATTATCAATCAGGATGACTACTTACCCAGGGTTCATTTCCAACCAAGCATCTAGCTGACTTGCTTTTGGTGCTTCTGGTCCAAGAAGAACTTTGCCTGTTTCAGTGTGAGTCACTTTGACTGGAAGGTCGCTCATTTGACTGCTCTCATCTATAGGCTAATAATTCAAATGAAATTTTATAGAATAAAGCAATAGAATGTTATGCTATTCATCGATAATAAAAGAACAGCATCTTCAAAATTCCAGAACTGAACAAGCAGTGAAGTTTTCTTGTAAGAAGCCACAGCCTCCCACACCACTAGCAAGCCAACACCGAGTTACAGCATTATATGTGTAACATATTCTATGTGACATCCACGAATTTATCACACCATTCAAAATAAATTAACAAAAGCAGCATGGAAAAGAAATCTCTGTTGTCTTTTGCTAAACAAGACACACAGAATGCATGCTTATATGCATTTAATTCTAAACCTCATACCAATGAATGTAACAAAAAACCCCATACATCAACCTAATGACCTTTTCTCTTCTAGGGAAAAACAAAAATGTAACAATTTAACTTTTTCAAAGAGGGTGTATTTTAAAGATTCACTAGCCTGACTTCCTCAATTAAGCTGATAAATCACCTACAATAAAAAAAACCTTTTACTTATTCTGGTGCTCTAACAAAACCAGAACAGTGTAACATCTTTTTCTGGGTTTTTTTAATTAATCATAGGTTTTATACTTTTAAAACTTCTACCACTGCTTCTGTTGAAGAATCTTAATATACATAAGAACAAGAAAAAATAATTGTGATTAGTTATAAATAGTTACTTTCAGTGTATAAAACTGATCCATTTCTTCAGCATATTTAGTGATAGATCCAGCATATTTTTCTTTTAGTAATTCACCTTTCTGAAGAGAAACAAGCTAATATGCATGTTAATCTAGGTAATTTTTATTCCTAGTTATATGTAACAGCTCTTCTTATAACATTTATGGGGTTTTTTTGTAAGCTACAGCAATGACGCACAGAACAATCCCTGGCAAGTTTTTTCAAAAAACAGCAAAAAAAAAAAAAAACCACCTCATAAAACTCATACCTCTCCATCAGGACCAAGACCAGATGCCATTCCTTCTGCATTTTCTTCAGCCTTCTAAAACAAATCAAGAACAACTTGTTAATTGACCATGACTGAGTTTCATGCTACTTTGGAATGGAGTCATGGATTTCTTTTTTTCTCATTTTACATTTTCACTTGGGTGTGTGTAAGCACTGAGCACTATGGGGCACACATCCTTTTTACTTCAGTGACAGAAAACTATGTCATTATTGAGAACACCTGAAGACACTCTTCCTCATACATCAGCTAAACTGATAGACCATATGACTTATGAGGGTAGTTGAAAGAAATTTTATTTTTCATTAGAGCAATGTAGTTTCTCCACATACTACCTCATTAAGGATAACCTCTACTGTGAGTTATGTAAATTAAATCAGGTCTGTTCTCATCAGTAAAAAAGGTCAAGAACCCTGTTCAGCAGACAGGGGATTGTTCCTACATTAAGACAAATGCTCAACAAAAAGTAACAAGATTTTGGAGAGGGTCAAAATAAAACATGGAGCATTTTCTATGTGATTAATCTGCAAAATTTGAATTTTAAATATCAAGAAAATATGCTGATATTTATTAGCATAGAGTGCTACTTGCAAACTACAAAAACATTATATTTGTATCTGTAATTAGTAGCAAACCAAGCACGTAAATACATTATAAAAATTCTCTTATCTATCCTGCAAGAGATGAAAGATGCTCAGAGGGCACAAAAATTATAAACCATTACTTGTTACTTCACATACAGAACTATTTTTTCCAAAGTTGTATGATTTCAGTTTCCACAACTGTCTCTCACGGAGTAAAATATTTCGTAAGAAAGGAAACTTTTAAAAGCTTCAATTCAATGCTAAGAATGCACAAGGAACAATATTACTGGCAGAATACCCTTTGACCATAATAAACCTACTCATGTTATTTTTCACTAGTCATTACGAATGGTGCTACAAAATAGTCTGAGCCATGTACAGAATATGGAGGTCTAAAGCATAACTTTGAATGAAAGAGCAACACAAATTTTTTCCCATTCTCTTCATACAATGTATTTGGATGTTTTTGGGGCATTTTAATCCTAATTTACAAGTCTGGGCTAATTTTGCCTGTAGAAAGTTTATCAGTCTGTAATTCTCTACTACTGCTTCTTTCTCCCCTTCCTTGGAATTGAAGATAGAAAATTCTCACGTAATTTAGTGGAGATAGATGAGTTCCCCCAATGTGAAGTATGTTACATTGTAAATAATTTTAGATATTCTGCTATGTGTACAACAGTTGAGACTCATTACATTTAAGTGTAAAACTGGATTTTAAGAAGAGGTGACCTAAAAACATCTGTAACTACTTGCCTTCTTTCTTCTCCTTCTCTTCTTTTTCTCTTTGGCTGCTTGTGCCTGTTTATGCTCCCATACCAGGTTAGTCAAGTTAGCCACATACTCATCTGTCTGCTGCAACAGATAGGCCAAGCGTCTATCTTTCTTCTGGTCAATCAGCTTACGGTAGCCTTCTTCATCTTCTGCCTATACAAAAATAGACATCAGGTACATAAGAAATGCTTCCAAAGAAACATTAACAAACTGCTATGTCAATAACTCTGTGTTATCTTAGGTCATTATGAATATCTGCAAAATTCTGTGATGTATCTGCAAGTTCAAAACTTACCACAACCAAAATCAAATAGGCAAAATAATCCCACTAACATAAAAGAGTTTACTTGTGCAGAAGGATTTAATAGTAGCAAAGTCTTCTGATTGCAGAGTCCCAAAACTGAAAATGCCTTTGAAGTGACCTATCTATATAAGAGCTTAACTATAAAAGCAGTGTTAGGTGAGAGCACTCACGTTCTGGAAGCCCTGGTATCCTACGCTGCTTCTGGACATTCAAATCTATGTTTTTTTCAGCAGTAGACTTCTCTATGGTACTACCTGTTGAAGCTTATTTTCACAGCGTAGGAAGTATTTCTAAAATACCAAGACTACCTTTTCTTAATCAGCTCTTTTGTCTCTAATGTTTAACTTTTTTTATTAGCTGGCAATTATCTCAAGATACAGAAAAGCTCTAAAATGTTAATGACTACATTATTATGTACTTTTAAGAAATGTTCTAGGCCCTAAAAAGTCATTATGTTCTTATATACATCCTTCATTTATATTTTACAGACACATCTAAGCTTGTAAAGTTTTTTAAATTTAGAATTTAAATTTAAATTTATAATTCTATTCTGTGAATTTTAAAATCAAACCATTCAGCCTTTATTTATGGTGGGAACAGATTCTGAACAGGGACTAAAATTCTGCGCCTGCATCCTTATCAGATACTTATCAGCCAATTTCAAAGTGAGCATGTCAATGATATTGTACAAGTGCAAAAAGGGGAAACTATGAAATAGGAAAATGGATGATGGCTATGAGGCATTAATATGTGCAGGCATTACTATATTGTTTATCTGTTTTCACCTCTCAAATCAGCTTTATGTAAAAGTTGCAGATTAATGCCATGAATAAGTTAATCATATGGCATGTTCAAAATTACAAACAGAGTTTATAAATACAGTTCAGTGTTTATATAACAAGCCAACAGCTCTGCAATTATCTAACAGTGTTAATGTATGATGTTAATAAGATTGTTATGCTATACAGAAGTGGCCATGCTAAATTTTCATACTGGTAGAAAAAACAAACACTTAACAAAGATCTTAAAAAAAACACGTAGCTATTATTACATTGAACTGTGTCACATTCGCTACCACCAAACTACCACTACCATCACACTGCAGTAGGTTTAGATTTAGTCTTTTTGTCTTAAAGAGGCTTTATGCTGCAAGGGAAATACATGAGTGTGGCCAAGACTAGGTATGGAATACTAGAAGGATACAGTATGTAATTTTACCTAAAATAACCTTTCTCTACTCCTTACCATTAGTCTCCTCATTCTTTCTTTCTCAATTCTTTCCGTTTCTTTTTTCTGTTCACGCTCAGTGTTGGCATGCCAAGTTGCCACAGCTTTAGAAAGCTTCTGAATTTTCCCAGCAACAGAGCGGTGGTACTCTTTAAAATCTTTAGCATGCTGCAGTATGCTATTCAGGTACTCCTATATAGAGAAACAAGTTAGTGTGGACACTCAGACAAAGCACAGGAATGTAGAAGTTCTAATGTCAACATTTTCCAGTTGGTTATCACATGACTTAGGAGTATTTTTAACCTTAGAAACTCCAATGGTAAACAAAACACACAACAGAGTGCAATTCTACCATGGAGCAAACAGCTATTCAGTTAAAATACCTGATGCTTCTGCCTGCGCTTCCTCTCTTGTTCAATCTTCTGCTGTTTTTCCAGCTTTTCTGTCATTCGGGCCTCCCTCAAAGTCTGGCGTTTGCTTCGTTTGTAGGCTTTGGAGTTCAGTGCTGTCTCCAAGGTTGTGTCACGACGCATGCATGCCACAACCTCCTGTCTTAGCTAGCAGTGGGAAAAAAAGGAACACTTAAAATAATGTTTTAGTATCTGGAGAAACCCAGACATCTCAGCCTCTTCTTCCTTTTCTGCTACAGTTATGAAAAGATTCAGCATCTATACAGTTGCAGCAGCTGTCTGTCTCCCTAAACAGGATGGTCTAAAATCTTAACTACTCTTAATCCGAATTTCTTCCTGCTTTACAAGGCTCTGAAATGTTTTTCTGCTGCAAAAAAGGGGCTAGACAAGACATTACAACACATTTAGGTAGATTGTTACACCAACCTTCAATATACATAATATACTTTCTAGAGCTAAACATAGCTGACAATTAGGTTCTTTGCCAGGTGCACAGGACACAGCAGGGAGAGGTAAATGTTAAGAGCTTGGAAGACTATTGCCGTAGTCCCAACTGTACAGCAGAAAGAGCCTGCTGCTTTTCATTTGACCTCTAACAAAGTTTCAGTACAGGACTGCCAAATGTACAGAGAAGGACAACTTGGACATCATGGTAGAATTACTGCCAAGGTTTCTGTCAGGAAGTTTGACCTGCCAAATCACATCTTTGTTCTTCCAAAATAGGTGGAAAAGTGAATAGTAAGAGGCCCTTGAGTTTGACAGTGCCATTCCTTTTCTGAAATTCACTCAACATCCAACTTATACCTTAGGTATGACATTGTTACATTTAATTTTCAAAGTCTGTGTGTCATAGCTGAAGGCCTGAAAATAGATCACAGAAAAAAACGCAACACACAACACCAATACACAACACTTTCTAACAAATGGGATGTCTAGAAAGTGAACAAATATGAAGCACATCTACTAGGATTTTCATATTGAAAATCATCTTGCAGAATGTTTAGTCCTTGTTTTATCTTCCTGCCAATGCCACGCTGATTATGAGAGACAAAGTTCTATGTTTACACTTTAGACAGGATGATCAACCAGAAAGTTAAAAGAAGATTTGGTACATATTTATTAGTAATTCAGAATAAAAATCTAAGTTAAAGGGTTTTTTTTTAATTTGCTTACTGGTCAAGGTTGCAAAATCTCCTGCTTAGGCTCAGTGTCATTGCAAAATTTCTTGCCAGTTTATTCTTAGCTAAATGAACATGTTTGGCTGAGACCCCTACAAGAATCTTCCTGAAGCAAAAGGCATTACCTGGCGCTGGAAATTCAGCAATCTAAGCGCCTTCAATTCCACAGTAGCTTTGGTTCTCAGGTCAGGGGGCAGAGAACCAGGCAAGTTCTCTAGTTCCTGGATTCTGTGAGCAATTCGAGCTTGAAGCCTAAGTAAACAGAAAATTGGGTAAGTGGAGAGTTGTAAGTGGTTATCAAAATCATGCAATAAAAAGGTACATTTATGTGGCTTTTACTAATTGTTCTGAACTAGAAGGTTTTTGCAGAGATGACATTAGGTATCTTTTTCCAGTTTGAAAAGAAATTATCAAATAATGAAAATACTCATTGCCCTGTCTTTTAATTTTGACTAAAATGGGTTACACAAAATTTGGGGATTTTATTTTATTCATGCTACAGAGGATTCTGTTTTCATGCTTACTTGAAGGGCATTGTGTCATGTACAGTGCAGTTAGTGACAACGAAGACACAATTTCCCTTAATACCTGGAACTTGCTTTACACACAAATACAAACTTGATTAATGAAGTATTGACACTTAACAGCTGTTACACTATAAATCAGATTCTATTTCCCTCCTTCTTCACAATCTCCTACTGCATTCATCAGCAAATTTAAGACAGAAAAAAAAAGCAAGAATGAAGGGCAAGTAAGAAATTACTTGGGTTTTATTTCCATTTTTTGTGTTGAAAATCAAGATCACAGAGCTAATAAAATGCACAGCTGTTATGAATTCATTTAAAAGCAAGGCCTTTGGTGAAGGCACCAAAATAACAGATCTTAAAACCTGAAGTTACCCAAAAGTTGCATCTAAGTTCAACTAAAAAACTGCTCTCAATCTCCCACATGCTTTAGGAAAGGAAAAAACCCTAAGAATGACCTACTGAAAACCAAACACCACACAGACCATCTCACCTTAACCAGAGCCCTTCCTCTTCCAAAATGAAAAATCTAAAGGCCTAGCAACAGGAAAGTAACTTGTCTACCTGCACTGCAGAGGTCTCAGAAGGATTTCCTTTTTGCTACTTTCACAAGGCACAAAACATCAGACCACAGTGGGAAAACAGCAGGAAAAAGTTGTCTGCTGTTCTTTTCCTGCAATGAGGTCTTTGTAACTACCTTGAAGGGAGAATGAAAACACTTTCTGTAGGGCTTCTTTGCTTCACCCCCTACCCTTTTACCCCCTTATCACTTCACAGTAATAGCAGTGTAACATAAACTCTCGTACAGATCTGCCTCAGAGCTGAAGCGTAGATTACACAACAGGCAAAACGGCTGCAGCTGATACACGGAGTTAGAACAAATCAAAACACAAAGATCTCACAGTAACTACATGCACTGTGATTTAGGTACTATCCGAAAAGTAACTGGAATAACTTGTACAGTTGCAGAACACATTTCTTCTGTAACAATACTCCTTGTAGTAAGCCACATAAGAAAGAACTTTTACAGATAACAGAGACAAATTACAATATTCAGGACAAGCAAGTGTACCTTTTTTTAACTGACTATGAGAAGGTGGAGAGAAGCCCTTCCACTTAACAGAACAACTTTCAACTACTTATATTATTAACGTTAACAGATCGATTAAGTGAAATTAAAACAGTTTTTTCTGTTTCTATATTTTGAAGAAAGTGTTAAGCAGAGTTTTACAAAAGCATAATGCGTATCTTTTTATTCTGGCTATATTTTAGGGAACTCGGCATGTCTAAGAGCTCCCCACACAGGAATATTTTAAACTTCTTATGTTGGTAAGAATTTTAAATATGTAGCATTCCTTTTTTTCTTTTTATTCACCTTTAGTCACACAAAGATTAACACATCACACAATCTCATCTCTAACTAACATGTGCTGCAAATAGCTTCTCAGCAGAGTCATGTGAATTTTACAGGAAAAGTAAATAAATTTTGTTAATTAACAAAGAAGCCTCTCTTATAATCATATCAAGACTTCTCAATGACAAAGATCTGTAACAAAAATTTTGAAACAGTAAAAACTAAAGTATTTCATTGTTCTGTGTGTAAAACATGTCTAAAATGTAACTCACGTACAGGATTGATTAAGAAATGCAAATGTGTACTAGTATGTATTCTCCCTCAAAGTCTGCCATTGTGCATTTGAGAGGTGTATACAAGTGAAATGGTCAAATACTTCAGCAAAGAAGTTTCTATCATGTAGCTCAGAGATTAGCACTAAATTATGTATCACATGTAACACTTTAGTACAGATATACCACATTCCAGGTCATTGTCAGTTTAACCCTGGCAAGGGTTAAATACAGTAATAATAGTAATACAAATTTAATATGAGAGAGGAAAATAAAAGACAAACAAAAAAAAGAAGAAAATATTTCTTACCACTAACCAACCAACGCCCAACGAGTACCCAAGCAGTAAGCCAGCCAGCCCCAAGCAGTAGGGCTCTACCAACCTCTCCCCCAGTTTTACTGCTGAGCATGATGATGTCATGCTGTACGGCACATCCCTTTGGATGGTTGGGGTCAGCTGTCCCAACTGTGGCCCCTCCCAACTTTACATGTACCCCCGAACTATTCACCAGTGGGGCTGTGTGAGAAACAGAAAAGGCCTTGGTGCTGTGTAAGCACAGCTGAACACTAACATGTACATCAGTATCTTATCAACACTATTTTCAGCAGAAATCCAAAATACAGCCCCAAAGTAGCAAATAAAATAAAGCTGAACTCCACCCCAGACAAAACAAGTACAGCCACTGCCCCAAACTAGTCTTTAATTCTAAGGCATGACTATCTTACTCATTTTCAAAGCTCACAATTTCACTCAGTAAGTATACCAGAATTTACCCTTTTGAGTCTATCTGTGTGTTTTGAAATATAAATATCTAAAAACACCTATGTGGTACCTCTCAGGAGGACATAAGCAGATGGATGGATGATGGCAAAGCCATGGATTTGGTCTACTCTGACTTCAGTGAAGCATTTAGTACAATCTCCCACAGCATCCTCACAGCCAAACTGAGGCAGTGTGGTCTACATGATTGGGTAGTGAGGTGGATGGTGAACTGGCTGCAGGATAGAAGCCGGGGAGTAATGGTCAATGGGACAGAGTCCAGTTAGAGGCCTGCTTTGAACAGAGTCCCTCAATGTACTGGGACCAGTATCATTTGGATGAGGAATTAGATTGCACTGTCAGCAATTTGCGGATGACACAAAGCTGAGAGGACACAAAGCTTTGCAGGGCAAAATTCAGCGGGACCTGGAGAGGCTGGAGAAATTTAATGAAATATAACACGAGCAAGTGTAGAGTCTTGCATCTGGGCAAGAACAACCACAGGTACTAGTATAGGTTTGGGACTGACCTGTTGGAAAGCAGCACAGGAGAAAGGGACCTGGTGGACAGCAGGATGACCATGAGCCAGTAATGTGCCTTTGAGGCCAAGAAGGCCAATGGTATCCTGGGGTGGATTAGGAGTGGGGTAATTAGTAGATCGAGAGAGGTTCTCCTCCCCCCTCTACCTTGCCCTGATGAGACTGTATCTGGAATATTATGTCCAGTGCTGGACCCCTCAGCTCAAGAAGGTCATAGAATTGGTTGACAGAGTCCAGTGCAGAGCCACAAAGACGATGAAGGTAGTGGAAAGTCTCCCTTACGAGGAAAGGCTGAGGGAGCTCATTAATGTTTATAAATATGTGAAGGGTGAGCGTCAGGAGAGATAATAGTTTCATAAAGCCTTCACTAACTTCACTGGTATCATACTGTTTACATTTCGATATTTCTACACTCTTTTTATGAANGTGCCATGGTCTAGCATTGAGCTCTGTGGTAACAGGTTGGACTTGATGATCTGTGAGGTCTCTTCCAACCTTGGTAATACTGTGATACTATGATATTTGTGCATTACATTGTATTAAAGTCTATCACTGTCCAAAGCACAAAAGCTATTAACTTGCCTTTTTCAAAGCTTTTTTATGATGTTACTTACACAGCTTTAAATAATGAAGCACTTTCAGAAGTTCTAAGCATTCTGGTACAAAAGCAAAACCAGATTCCAGCAGTGTTTAACATTAAAAAAAGCTCAGATCATTATCTACAACCTACAATAAAGATCATTAAAAAACCCCCCTCCTACTACAGAATTCCTCTGAATCTTCCACCTCACTTACTCTGACAAGAAGATTGGAGTATTTAGAAACATGGATATTTTGTATCTGCAGCTTGTTCTCTGCACTAGTAAATGCAACATTGCCACTTTCTGTTACCTCCTCACTTTCCTGTATTTATGCATATCAAGACAGAACAGTTTAGCACAAACTGCGCTGTGGAACAAGGCTGAAAATACAGGAGTAACCATTTGAGGTTAACTGATGCAGAAAAGGTTAAATTATACTGGTCACATGATTCTGCAGTTTATTGCTACAATTCTTCACTCAGAGCAGCTGTGAAACTGTAAAATGGTGTACTCTACAAGCTTTCTGAAAAAAATGTTAGAAAATAGTGACTGCTGACACTTAAACAGCTATGGCCATTAAGTCCTAAGGTAAAAAGGCTAAGATGAAGAGAATTACCACAACAACATCCTAAAAAGTCAGAGCTTTTTTGGGATCAAAACCTGGATTCTGGAAGTGGTACCACATTTCTTCAGTGAGATTATCAGCCATTTTGGCTACCTTCCGCTAGACACTCATTGTTATAGTAGCTGGAATATGCAGAGTCAGTGCAAAACAAGCAAATGTGTGAAGTTTCTTTTCTCTGGTGGATGATCAGGAAAAGATTTTAAGTGCAGTGCAAGAGCCTTCTGCCCAGTAGATTCTCAAAGTTTGTTGTTCAACGGAAGTCTCTTTCTAACTTCATAAGAAAAGTCATCCTTTATGCTCTGTAATGAATATAATTTACCATCTAATTAAGGCACTCAGAAGGCAAATTTACACATTATGCTTCCTGGTAACTTTTTAAAAAATCTTGCCTGTGACCTCCTCAACATTCTTTCTTTAGTAGAGTAGTCAACCACATCACCGCTAACTCATCAGCCACTTGAACTCCATTGTTCTCTTCTAAGCTCCATTTTGTTTATAATTCTGAAAACCTTCTACAACGAATTGCTTTCTCTGAAGACCATTGTTTGCAGCACCCAAGTAACCCAAGAGAGTCCTTAATTCTGTTTTAAACTTACTTGGTTTGCAGTAACACTGCCAAAATGCTGTAACAGTTCATAACTTCGGGCAGAATTAAATCAGTTCGGTTTCACATTTTCATGATTGTCTCTGACACAGTCAGTCTCTGGGAAGTCAGTTTATGCTACTCTCACTACAGTAGTTGATTGTAAGGATTTTCAGATAAGAAAGAGAAAACTGGCAATCTCTATATGCATTTGAATCTTGATATTCACTTTTACCTATATTCACGTTCTTGGAGTATTTCAACAGGATCCAGTCCTTGTGGCTTCTGGATAGGGCTGATGCGATTCTGCTTTTGCTGCAGCTGAACAATGGGTGAAGGCTGCCCAGGTGGTGGCTGTGGTACAGAAGGCCCAGGCATAGCAGCTGCAGGCTGGGGAGCGGTAGGGGCAGGAGAAGGCCTCCCACTTGGAGGTGGCACGGGAAGCTTTTGTTGCGCATTGGAGACACTCAGATCTGGAGCTTGCCCTCAATCATAAAAAGTATTGATTTATGTTATTCATAACATGAAATATAGAATGCAGGAAGAAAAGACAGAATACGAAGCTAAAGTAAACATGCAAATATACCAGGAAAAATCACACTGAGCTAGACTACACAATGTATTTTAAAATTTGTAAAATGCAAGTATACCATAGATTGCAGCAAACAGTCCAAATTAAAACAAAACACCTGGAACTTTTTCTTTTCCTGTTTCTGCTGAATTTTGTACAGAATGCAATTCTGTCTCCACTATACTCACACCACTTAGAAGAAATGATCTATAATTACAACCTGACAAGCAGGTCTGCTTTTAGAGCTCTATCAGAACTGGGCAGTCATACTAAAATTTCTACAACTGTACTTAGAAGTAACTGTCATATGTAAGTTTTTCTATGATATCCTATTCATTGTATTTATGTATTTCAAATACCATGAATGTTATTACTGTTTATATTTTACAGCATTCTAATATTCAAAATTAACACTTCAGGTAACCTTGTAATTTATAGACACTGTAGGTCGTACGTTTCAGTATGTCATTATGACATCAAGTCACCCATGCATTTAGACATTAAAAAATTGTCTCTAGCAACAGACAAATGTCACTTAATTGTCTGAGGGTCATAATATTTTAATGCTAGGAAACACAACCTCTTAAGAAACACTTTTCTCTATCTTTATTATACTGTGCAAATTGTAACTATTTGTTGACAGTATTTTAAGTAATTCTACATCTGATTATATACTGGTATTTAATTTTATTTTTACATTGCACTAAGTAGCTGAATAATGACAGTTTTTATTACATCAGGTACCACAAGAGTCATCACCGTTCCCAGATTTATCCACAACATAAAATGACATTTCTACCATAATAGAAGCCTGTATTATTCACAGGTATGCAACACTGTATTTATTGTTAAACCTCTCTAAAAAACCCACAAAATTTCAAACAATATACATTCTATGGTTTTCTAATTATTTGCAAGACTTCTTCTACCTACTTTCAAACAATAAAATTGGTTTTGGTTCAAAACCTGATTATCATGCGTGGGAATAAAAGTGAACATTGTTCATTAGTTGTCAAAGACAATCCTGAACATTTAAAGTAATCTTTTTTTAAAAAAAAAAGCCAATGTAATAATTATTTGAAAAATTTTATTTAGAATACAGCTGAAAGAGAAGTTTGCTGTGACTGACCACAGTCAGAATACAATTTAATAAATAGTTTCTGTGGGTGTCCCTTTGGCATCTTAGATACTTCATTCTGTTTGTAAAAAGGTAAGCACCTTTTTTTTTAAAATGTTCCGACTGTCTAGTAACTACTGTATTTTCATATGGTCAAGTCTTTAATGGATGAATAAATGGTTAGACTATTCTTAATTCAAATCCTAGGCACCGTAAAGGTTACATTATTCTGCCTTTCTACTTCCTCATTTTTTCTTTTCCTCAGCACCTTTATCACAAGCTCTACCCATGATATTTAACCATAACTATGTACATAAAATAAAACTAGCATTATATTCCGCTATACCTTCAGCCCAAGTTTTAGGGGTAATGGCAGGCCCAGGCATTCCTGGAGCAGTACCTGGTCCAGCCGCAGCACCACTCATTGTGTGTAACCCAATACCTGCAATGTGACAGCAGAAGGAAACTTATTAAGATACCAAGCATTCTATCATCCCAGTCTACCCAGGCAAATGGTACTTACCTTAAATGAATATGGATTTAACTAGATTTTATTGTGGACATCTACATACAATGAAGTACATTAAATTAATGTTCTTCGAGACATCAGCATCTACAAGTCATATCCACCAAAATAAATTGACTAGAAAAATTGTTAAAATCTTTACAAAAAAGAAAATATCTTAACCCTTGATTTCTAATGCTAATTCAGTAACAGAAGCATTCAGAAATTAAAGTTTAGTGTAACACAGTCTTCCTATGACAAAAGCTGTTTGCTTACTGCACTGCACCATCGATTATCATTCAGAGAAAAAAAAATTAACACTACCTTTTCTCTATGTTTTTCACTCTACACATGGTCTCTTTTACTTTCAACAACCTAAACAATAAGACAATTAGCTTTCCATTTTTATATCTCTTTTTCTACATAGAAAAAGCATGAAACTGCAATTAAAGTATAATTAAATTTCACAAAACACCAAACATAATCAGGATGGATTCAGTACTGAGCAGTGAATTCACTTTTATTTCACGTTTGATATTATCGTATTAGTAATAGAAGCATTTTATGTGCTTGCTCAAGTTTAAACCTAAGGCTGCTGTTCACACAGGTGCCAGAATACAGTTCTGAAGCATGGCCCTGCACAGCATCCATTTCTTAATTTTCCAGAGATATAACGTTAAGAATTGTTTGTGCAATGTCACTAGATTCACTTACCGGACTGTCTGTTGAAGGCACTGGGGGGCTGCTGCTGTTGAATGCCAGGTAGGGTTCTCTTGCCCTGAACAGCAAGCTGGAGGTTTTCTGGTAAAGGTTGACCTCTAGCCAGCATTTTGTATGCTAGAATCTGAGCCCGCAGCTGATGGAGCTGCACAGGGCTAAAAGGGGAAGGACCTCTATTAGGCTGGTTCATAACTTGTGGATCTCCTGGTATAATGGGTCCTGGCTGGCTGGGAGTCATCTGAGGTGGAGTTGGACCTCCTCCAGACATTGGACTAGACACATGCTCTGGTGCTCCAAGTGGAGATGGGTGTGGAGACATATAACCTAGAAAAAAGTAAGAACGAAGAAAAAGTTCCCAATAAAATATGTCAGCAAAGAACAAAAGCCTTCCAAACTTCTTGGAAATGCTTTAAAATGTGGCATTTATGGATCTTCAACTTTGTGATGCCATATGAACATCTGAGTTTGCAAACTTCCAGAAGATTTAACTGTGTGACAATACATGCAGCCACAAGTCTTCTGTTTAATTTAACCTTCAAAATGAAAGGTGGCAAAAGCACTGAATAAGGTTGGAGAACACTGACAACAGAGGGGACCTATGTCCTGACAAAAGAAAGCAGACATCTGTCTGTTCTGAAAAATACACACAGTAGAAGATACACAGCACCAAGGAAAGAAGGCCAAACGGCCCAACCATTTAAAGTTGTGGTGACATCAAAGCTTTATCAGGTTTTTGCAGGTGCTATCTAGATGACTTCTGAAAATCTCAGATGATGATGATCCTTAATCACTCTCCTGGTGAATTCTCTTTCCCTTAAGGCCCATCAGAATTTCTCTAATGTAACTTGTGACCATTGGTTTCTGTGCTTTTGGTATGCACCTGAATAAAGTCTCATTGTCTTCTCCAGAGTTCTTCAGAGGATGCATCAGAGAAATATTTCTCAAGATTCAGCAGTTAAAACGCACTGCTTTCTTAAATGAAGGCATTATCAGAACACTCTCTTCATCTCACCTTGAAATCAGCTTGTTCAATTAGTCATAAGCAATGTCTATACTTTCCACTGTTAACAGTGGAAGAAATCCTAGTTCTAACACCGAGAATCACAGAATTGTTTAGGTTGAAAAAGACCGAATGAACAGTTTCTGCTCAAATCGCTTTTGATTTCACTTTAGTTAACATAAGGAAAGACATCTTCCTCATCTGTTTTAAAGCTGAAGAACCAGCTAACTAGAACTAAAAGTTGAGAGAAACTTTTTTGTTCACTTCTAATTCTATAATGGTGTAACAGAGGACAACATGTATGAGTTCTAACCCTGAGTAATCCGTATTACATAGAAAGAGTCAAGGTTTTAGCACTCCAAACACAAGCGTGGGGAGGAATGGCTGGAAAGCTTCCCAGCAGAGGGACCTAACGATATTGCCTAACAGCCAGCTAACCATGAGCCAGAAGCATGCCCAGGTGGCCAAGAAGGCAAATAGCATCTTGGCTTGTATCAGAAGAGGTTACATCAGAAATATTTCTCGAATGTGGCTAGCAAGACCAAGGAAATGATCCTACGCCAATACTCGGCCCTAGTGAGGCCCCCACCTCAAGTACTGTGTGCAGTTTTGGGCATTGCAGTATAGGAAGGCCATAGAGATGCTGGAGAGAGTCCAGAGAAGGGCAACAGGGCTGATTAAAGGTCTGGAGAACCAGGTCTTATGAGGAGAGGCTGAGGGAGCTGGGGCTGTTCAGCCTAGAGGAGGCTTATGGGAAACCTTACTGCTCCCTACAAATACGTAAAAGGAGGTTGTAGTGAGGTGGGTGTTGGCCTCTTCTCCCTAGTGAGTAGTGACAGGACAAGAGGAAACAAGTGTGTCAGGCAGGAGAGGTTCAGACTAGATATTAGGAAAAATTTCTTCAGAGAAAGAGTGGGGAGGTCTTCGCACAAGCTTGCCAGGGATGTGGTGGATGTGTTCAAAGTAAGTGTAGGCATGATGCTTTGGGAACTGGTCTAGTGGTTAGAGACTGTAAGGTAGATGGTTGGTCTTGATGATCTTGAAGGTCTTTTTCAACTTTAATGATTCTATGATTCTGTCAATGTTCAAGAGAGGTCGTGACTCCACACTAAAAAACAGGTATACTGAAATAATCAAAAATCACCTCTGTTAAATCTTTCTGCTAAAACTGACAGGAAGGGTATTTTTACTCAAGAGTATGATTGTACACATCATTTTTGTGTTAGAAAGATATACACAGGATAAAAAAATCACACTGCATATCTAATTTGTGCTGTTACTTCAACCATCAAGTTAGTTTAAAAAATAAAAGGGAATCAAGTACCTGCCCACAATACACAGCAGGAAAGTGGAAAATACGCTTTTGTTGGACTCTGGCTACAAACTTTTTAAATGAATGTGAAATATAAAGTTTTCCTGTTGGTAGTGTGGTTAGGGCTAATGTCATTGCTTCTGTGAAACTCTCAACAAAAAGAAAGAAAAGCCACATATGTGCAAGTTATTTGACAATAAAGTTATAGAAAAAAGCTTTTGAGAGCTCTTGTGCTGGCAGGCAGATGGATAAGGTGCCACAACTTTTCTTATCTTTAAAGGCTGAAAAAAGTCAGAAAACAAAGTGCAGATAATTTAAGAACAGGAGGGACAATACATATTGTGATGTAGCAATAACTTAATGATTTCTCCAAGTTAAATTTAATCAGTAAGTCTTAATAAAACGACACTGCATGTTAATTAAAAATCTATACAGTTCAAATGTCAAAACCTTAAATCCCTGCAGAACTTACATTTCCACTTACAAACAGCAAGCAAAGGTACATGAACTAGTCAAATTCATCATTTTTCACTACTTTATCATAGTAACTGTATTTCATTTGTTCCAAATTCCAGAAAAACACAATCCATTCATATATTTTATATATATATATATATATATATATATAAAGTGATCNCTCAACTTACATGTGGCACAAAACCTAACATGTATACCTGGGTAATAACTGCCCCAGCAATTTTCTTCTAAGTACGACGTATTCATTATAGTCTGAACTCACCTAAATGAATTTGTAGGTCCAAATAGTCACAGCATTTTTTCTTGTAATTTTTTTTTAATTACAAACATTACATTATCATGTGGGAACGTGAAGACTTGATCAAGTCAACTTTTCATTTTCTCTTAGAGAATATAAAGCAGAATTCAAGATTCTCCAGCCAAAACACTCTGCATCTTCCAAGCTTCAAATCGTTCCCTTTTTTGCCTTCTAATTAAGGCGTAATTTCACAGAATCACATAAATGTTGTGGTTGGAAGAGCCTTCTCAAGGTGATCTCCACGGATGGCAATGAGACAACCTCTCCGGGCAACGTAATGTCCAGACACTTATACAGAAAAAGCATGTTTTCTCATGTGCCAATGGAATTTTCTGTGGTTTAGTATGTCACTGATAACCACTGCAAAATGTCTGGCTCATTCTCTGTTACTCTGTCCCATCAAGTAATTTCCAAGACCTGTCTTTCTCTATGCATTTTCAGCTCAGTCTCTTCTCATACAAAAGATGTTTCAAACATTTGATGCCATATTAAACATTTCTTAACATCTTTTGGAACTCCAAATAGAATGAAATACAGTACTATGCTACAGCATTCAGCCAATTCATAAGAAAAGGTGATTCAGCTCCTAAGGCAATATGCCCCTGCTTCTGTATGGAGTAGTACATCCCATCTCATGGTTGTCAACACTTTATATGACAATATACATTTCAGTCTGCCAGAATACGTAAAACTCATTTCATGCTTTCTGCTTTGTGCGATACAGTCTCATACAAACTGCACAATAAATCAGTTTGCTGATAGACATACAATGTTATTGTCTTGAGCTAAAATCCATGCTAAAAAATAAGCATATTTTACTAATCATCCCGATCTGCCTTTGAAACCAACTTGTTCATTATATACTGCTAAATATTTGTGCTATTTGCAAATTCCATCAGCACTGATTTTGCACATTTTTCCAGATCACTGGCAAATACATTAACTGCACTGAACCAAAATATAGTTCTATGAGACTAACTAGAAAAACTGAATGCTCATCTTCTAATTAGTTTTATAATCCATCCTTTAACTTGCTTGGTATATTTAATATAGGCTACACTGATTCTACTGAGTGCTATCTTTCTCCTAAACCAGAATATCACACAGTAAGAAGACAAACATGTTTTCTGACTCTATCAGGCAGAAAAAATTGTGTCTATCATTACTACTATTGCTTTAAGGACACATACAGAAACTTCAAATGGGACAGGATCCATTTCCCTGACTGTACAAATACCATACTGCACTAAGTACTGCACCACATCCCTCTGCACTTCAAAAAATCAATATAGCTTATCATGTCTACAAAAAGAATAGAATATTGATTTAACATTCACAGAGACCTGAAGAGTTGGAGAAAGGAGCCAGTATGCCAAGCGCAAGGTCTTACACCTGGACTACAGCAATTCCACGGATGTGCTGTTAAGTGTAGAGAAGGAATCTGGGTACTAATGAATGAAAACCTGCGTGAGGCAACAATGTGTGAATGCAACCTAGAAGGCAAATGGTATCCTGGGCTGCATCAAAATAAGTATTCAAAGGAGGTGATTCTCCCCATCTAGCAGGCTCTCATCATCAGAGTACTGTGTTCATCTCTGTGGCCCCAAAAATAAGAATGGCATGGACCTATTGGAGCAGGTCTGGATGAGGGCAACGACAATTATCAGATGGATGGAACATCTCCCTGATGTGGACAGGCTGCGAAAAATTAGTAGATCAGCCTGGAGAAAATAAGACTACAGGGAGACCTTAATGCAGCCTTCCAGTATCTGAAGGGGGCCAGTATCAGAAGAAAGGTGGTGGGATACTTACTTAGTAGCTGCAGTGACAGGACAAAGGAAAATAGTTTTAAACTAAAAGAGGGTAGATACAGACTAGACAGAAGAAAGATGTCTATTAGTGAGGGTGATGAAACACCTAGAAACGCTTCCCGGACTAACTTAATGTACTTGAAGATGTTCCTGCTGCGGCAGAGTTGGACAAGAGGATATTTAAAGGTTCCCTTTCAATCCAAACTGTAGAGACAACTGTATTTGTTTTTACCTAGAGTAAGTGCTAGACTAAACATTTGAATGATACACAGCCATTCTGCTTATGCTTTCAAACTAATGGCAAAGGTTTAGGATTATCCATTCCCTGGTTTTTTAAACTTATTCAGAATCACAGAATCACTCTGGTTGGAAAAGACCCCTGGGATCATCGAGTCCAACCATCTATCCTACCTTACAAGTTCACGCGTAAACCATATCCCTCAACACCTCATCCAAATGACCTTTAAACACATCTAGGGATGGCAACTCAACCACTTCCCTGGGAAGCCCAATCCAGTGCCTGACCACCCTTTCTGTGAAAAAATTCTACCTAATATCAAGTCTAAATGTACTCTGTTGTAACTTGAACCCATTCCTTCTTGTTTTATCACTGATCACTTGTGAGAAGATACCAGCACCAATCTCTCCACAACGTCCTTTCAGATAGTTGTAGACAGTGATGAGGTCTGTCAGCCTCCTCTTCCTCAAACTAAAGAGCCCCAGTTCTTTCAGTCTTTCCTCATAAAATTTATTCTCCAGCCCCTTTACCAGCTTAGTTGCCCTCCTCTGCACCCACTCCCCCACCTCCACATCTCTCTTGTACTGAGGTGCCCAAAACTGGACACAATACTCAGGATGTGGCTTCACCAGCGATGAATACAGGAGGACGATAACCTCCCTACTCCTGCTGGACACACTATTTCTAATACAAGCCAGGATGCCACTGGCCTTCTTGGCCACCTGGGCACACTGCTGGCTCATTTTCATCTTCCTGTCTATTAGAACCCACAGGACCCCTTCTGCCATACGGCTCTCCAGCCACACCTCCCCAAGCCTGTAGCATTGCATGGGGTTGCTGCAGCCCAAGTGCAGGATCTGGCACTTGGTCTTATTGAAACTCATGCCATTAACATTGGCCCATTGCTCCAGTCTATCCAAGTCTCTGTGAAGAGCCTCCCTACCCTCTGGTAGACGAACACTCCCACCTACATTGGTGTCATCTGCAAACCTACTAATGATACAGTCTGTGTTCTTGTTGAGATCAGACACATTGATTGACCAGAGATGGTCCCAACACTGAGCCCTGAGGCACACCACTTGTGACAGGCTGCCAGCTGGATTTTAACTTCATTAACCACCACTCTTTGGGCCCTTCCATTCAACTGGTGTTTTATCAGCAGACTGTATGCTCGTCCAAGCCATGAGCAGCCAGCTTACCGAATGACCAGCCAGCTCTTTTCACCAAACATCTAAAGTGAATAACACTAAGCACATGTACTTATCTACTTCAATTTTAAGCCTACAAACAATAAGCCATGAAAAAATAAACCTAGAAGTAACGAAATGTAATTTGTACTTAGAATCATAGAATCATAGAATCATTACGGATCGGAAGGGACCTCGAAAGATCATCTAGTCCAATCCGCCTGCAACAGCAGGATCACCTAAACCAAGTCACACAGGAACCTGTCCAGTCGGGTCTTGAACATCTCCAGAGAAGAAGACTCCACAACCCCCCTGGGCAGCCTGTTCCAGTGCTCCGTCACTCTCACTGTGAAGAAGTTCCTTCTCAGGTTGATGTGGAACCTTCTATGTTCCAGCTTACAACCATTGCCCCTTGTCCTATCACTACATGACACCGAGAACAGCCCAGGGCCATCCTCCTGACACCCACCCCTCAAATATTTGTAGACATTAATGAGGTATTGCTAAAATTGTACACAGCTGCAACATAAGCTCAACGGTCAGACATCTGAGAATCTACAAGTAAGCAAACCTTACAGAAAGTCCAGATTCCTAGGAATGTATCAAATACAAATACAGATTTTGCCAACATCAGAAGATTTACTATGCATCTTTCCATAGATTCTCAGAAAACTTATACTGTCCTCTCCCCATGAGTATGGGCACAGATAAGCTTACTGTCTTTTACCTGATACAGTAGTCTGAACCTTAACATGTAACAGTAGTTCGAACCTTAACATACAACAGTAAGTAACCTTCGGATAATGTTTAGAGTTGTTGCATAGCTTTTTGAAACTGTTTAGACTAACTGAATTTAAAGAACATTGCTCAACCTTGACAGAGAAGCAGGAGCTGTGCTTGCCATGCAGCTTGCAAAACAAGATTCTTGCATGTTCCAGCAACAAACGTGAAGAAGTGAAGAGTGCATCACAAGGCAGACACTCCAAAAGATCCTCTTAATCTTACTATGCATGCTGTATTTGGGAGGAGTTTATGTAAATTATTTACTGGAACTTGTTTGTATAACCTTGCCTTTTCTAATGAATATGCATAATTAACCTGTATAAATAGAAATGTCTTTTAAACTAACAGTGCACATGATTTGGAAGGACATCTCCAATGTGCCCAGCACTGTAATACACTGCTTAATAACACTTATTTTCTTCATTTTGCAGCATTTGCAGATTATGCCAAGTTGAACAGAAGTGTCTATGTTCTTGAGAGTAGGAACGTTCTACAGAGATATGAACACAATGGATTGATGGGTTGAAGCCAGTGGTATTAGGTTCTCACTTTGTTCACAACAACTCTCTGCATTGCTACAAGCTTGGGGAAGAGTGTCTGGAAAGATGCCCGGAAAGAACCGGGGAGTGTTGGTCCATGGCAGCTTAAATATGAGCCAGCAGTGTGTTCAGGTGGCCAAGATGGCAAATGGCATCCTGGCTTGTATCTAAAATAGTGTGGCCAGCAGGAGTAGTGAAGTAGTCATCATGCCCCTGTACTCGGCACTGGTGAGACCACACCTCAAGTACTGGGTTCAGTTTTGAGCCACTCACTATAAGATGGACATTGAGATGCTGCAGCTTGTCCAAAGAAGGGTAGCAAAGCTAGTAAAGGGCCTGGAAAGCAAGTATTACTTAAAAGAAGCTGCTAAGGCAGCTGAGAGTATTTAGTTTGAACAACAGGAGGCTCAAGAGAGACTTTCTCAATCTCTACAGCTACCACAAAGGAGATAGTAGAGAGGCCGGTGATAGCATCTTCTCACAAGTAACAAGGCACAAGGGAAGTTTAGGCTAAAAACTAGGAATAACTTCTTCACTGAAAGGGTCGTCAAGCAGTGGAACAGGCTGCCCAGGGAGGTGGGTGAATTGTCATCCCTAGACATGCTTAAAAGTTGTGTAGATATAGAGCTTAGGGACATAGTTTAGCAGTGGGCTTGGCAGAGTTAGGTTAGAGGTTGGACTTGATGACCTTATATTTCTCTTCCAATCTAGACAATTCTATGATTCAATATTGCCTATTTCCACAAAACAGAAGNTCCCTCTTGAACTGAGGAGCCCACAACTGGACACAATACTCCAGGTGTGGTCTCACCAGGGCAGAGTAGAGGGGGAGAAGAACCTCTCTTGATCTGCTAACCACCCCCCTTCACCTGTAGAAACCTGTAGAAACAAAACTCTAATCTCATTTTAGAACTCTAATCCCATGATAAATAAAACTGAAGGTTTCCAATAGGTTTAAAGGCTATTAAGAAACCCAGTTTTCTATCTTGGCTATGTACACTAAAAGGGATAAAGCACAAGGTTAACAGGTGAGACTTCCCCAACATGTATAAGAACAGCCTCAAGTGCCATCTCCAATTTATGTAAAAAGACAGTTGTGTAAGAGAAGAGGCAAAAGAAAACTAAAACAGTCATCAACAACGCCAGCAGAAGATGTGTGGTTGTTTTCTAAAAAGCCTGCTTTCATTAGACCTCAAGTATTTTCTGTTTACCTTGCAATGTTGCCAACATACACCAACAGAACAGGGATCTGCAGTCTTTATCCTGGAACCGATCTTCAGACAATGCTCTGTCCACTTTACAGAACAAGTACATTACAAGCAAAGAGTGTTTCTGAAGGCAAAGTCAGATAATTTTTTTTTCTTGTATGATCCTGCTTCCATCTTGTTGAAATCAATGGAAACATTTTAAGTGTCAGAGAATTTACATCTGCAAAGTCAGTTCTATCTTACTTAACTGTTACTGAAAGGTGCAATGGAAAAGCAGTACTTTCTAATATTCAAGGTCCCAGAAAGGGATTCAGCTGACAAACTGCAGACTAGCATTTCAGTCATAGCCCTCTGAAATGTGACAAAGCAGTTCAGGCTGAATTACTTTGCTAACCTCTATCCAGTGTTTCTCTTATCCTACATAAAAAAATGTAAATACATCAAACAAGGATTGTACAGTGTGTCAAACCAGGACACTTGAGTTCAGTTGGTATTCTTCTGGTGTTGCTGCTATATATATAGATACATATATACATAATGTATACTGCAATAAAGCCTTATCTGCTGTACAATTAATACTACCTAATACTATCAGGTACTACCACTTAAATTTGAATTGCCAGCAGAATGCATCTCCTCATCTGTTGCAAACTAAAGGAAACAAAGAAGGCATATAATAATGTGGTAAAAAGACTTTCTATTTTCTCGCATTACAAAAAATTGGAAAGAATGTTGATCCTTGATGGAAACCACTAAATCAAAGCCCTTGATTGAACATAGTAGTTATTAAAGGTTTCTCCAGGTTCGCTTGGGTTTGTCTCTTTTATAATTCCTCACCACAGGATGAAAATAAACCATATTCCAACATAATTACACTTACAATAGCCACATGAGATACAGAGAACTAGGTGGAGGTTTTTTAGAGATGCAAACAGAAATCTTTAATAGACTTGGTCCAATTAGTTCCCCAGTCACAGACCTGAACTTTAGCATTTTACAAATATATGACTGATGAACTCTCCAGAAAGCAAGGCGATTCACTTTGCCCTGTGATATCTGTTCAGTCTTTCCAGACAGCTGATAGGAAGTAACTGGAAATTTGTTACATGGAACTGCTGACATTTTGTGGAACTAAAGGGCCCCAAAAACATACAGCATATACAGTATGTATAAACCTTGGCTATGCTGGTCCATTGGACTCTGAGGTGGGCCCATTCCAGGGTGAGGAGGTCGCATATTCTTCATGGAGCCACAGTGAACATCTTCAACCATTCCTTTTTCATGTAAGCCATCAACAGACTGTAAAAAGAAAGTAAGTATTTATGCAGCTACAGTATATAAATCCACTATAAAAACTAAAGGACCTAACTCAAAATCTGAACTAATACATAAAGATACAAACTTCTGTTAGCAGTTCACTCAGAGAACTTTTTACTCCTGGAATCAGACATTTGAAGAAGCATGGAGCACTATTAGACTGCTTGTGCCTTCCATGTTGTTTTGGTTTTTTCCCTCCTTACAAACTTCTCCTCAAGTTTTGCAATACCAAGGAGTCAAACTCTTCAAATACAAACACACAAACCATACTGGATTCATATTACAAAGCAGTGTAACACACACTAACTTATGAAAGTACAGCTTGTGGCTTAGCTCAACCTATTTTTAGCCCAAAGTCTGCCCTTTCTGTCACTCCTCTGCTGAAATGCCCTAAAGACTGTTTCTCTTCAAAATCAAGTATGTAATTGTGAAGGTAACCTAAATTTTGAAGGCATAAACAGGGATAGGCAGTAAAGGAAGGGAAGACATAGTTTTACTCAAATGCTGGTTCTCCTTGTATTTCCTGTCACTTCTGTTCAGTTCTTTAAACCTACAGTTCTCTTGCTACTTGAAACGCAAAACAGGGCTAAGTGCCTCCCCTTCAGAGAGTAGACAGCCTGGGATTAGAAAAGTATGCTGAAGGCATGCAGGGCACTGGAAAAGGCTCCATAACAGAAACTGAGGGACACTGGACAGGAGAGAAAATGTCTTCAGAAAACAACGACATTTTACCTGAAAGAAGAAATTACATCAGGTCTCTGAGTAGCATAAAGAGATTACTCTCATTAACATCTAACTTAAACTCCTGTAAGGCTTTTTTTAGGCTGGCATTTACATACCTTGTATTTATTTACCTTGTCTACAGAAACATGCAGCTCTGCCCCTTACTGTAACACATACATGCATGTGCACTAAATACTATTGTTGCAAATCCTACTGTAAATGAAGATCTTGCGGTCTGTTTCACCTAAATGCACAACTATTTGAGAATTTATTCTAAAAAGAGCTAAGAAAAAGTACTCCAATTGAAAATACAGTAAGTTAACATAAAAAGTGTCCAAGGTGCCACGTCACAGAAAAAAAAAGACACCATTAGTTTCTTCTTTTTCAGTAATCTTTGCACATGAATCAATTTAAGCACAACTAAATATCGGTTATCCTTTCTACAAAGCAAAAACGTAATTATGAATTTTAAATTGTAAACATGTTGCACACACTTTGTACCTACATTACATTTTATCAGTTTAGTTGTCGTGACAGTATGAAAACACTAAGAAATTGTACCAGAAAACCTGCTACTCAAGAGATTATCTTTTATTACAAGAACTTGGGATACAAAGTAGAAAAGACAAATAACTGACACATGAAAAATGGTCCCACTGTGCTAACCATGTAAATCCCAATGCCCATTTTGTAGCGTGAAGATCCCTCCCTTTCCCTTTGGCCTTACTTACAAATATAATCAATGCAGAAAAAAACACTCAGTTCATACTCTGTCTGCAGGAGCTGAATACTGCAGCAGCTGAAACACCTGTAAAATCAAATCCATCCCTACTTTATCACAGTTTGTGCGAGAAATTGGATCAGAGTTCCACAACAGGGGGTACACAAGTGTCACTAAAGGTTTGTGGGAATGCTGGTAGGCTCTGATGGGACTACGACAGGATACAGCAAGCATATCCAGAGCGTACACAAGGTGGAGAAACCAGATGTCATAAAAATTATAAAATCATAGAATAGTTTAGGTTGGAAAAGACCTTTAACATCACAGAGTCCAACCATTAAGCTAATTCTACCAACCCCACTGCTATACTAGTTCTTAAGCTCCTTATCTACATGACTTTTGAACACATCCACGGACAGCAATTCAACCACTTTCCTGGGCAGCCTGTTCCAATGCTTAAAGACCCTTTCAGTCTGTCAGTTCTGTAGGTGTGGGCTTACATACAGTTGAAGCTCATTTCTCACGTTTTAGGGAAGCACTATTTATATATCTGGCATGTTCTGTGCTTGTTGTTATTTAGGGAACAATGAAAATAGTATGAGTATGTCTCAACCTCATGTTTCCCTTCCATCATTGAATCATAGAATGGAAGAGGCTGAAAGGGACCTCTGAAGATCATCTAGTTCACACACATTCCACAGGGCTGCATCCAGGCCAGTTTTGAATATCTGTAGAGAACGAGACTCTACATCTCTGTGAAGTCTGTTCCAGTGTCATATTAAAAGAGTAAACCATCTCTCCCCAATGTGGTGGCACTGCTTTGTTTGGTAGTACAGATTGCATTTCTTTTGCCAACAATTTCACAGTTAAAGATGTATTTAATATTTCATACAGGAGTAAAGAATTTATGGAAATTGCATTGTGTAAGATCTTTTCTGTCATTTTTAACCTATCTGCATACACTCAAAATTATAATCTAATTTTGTAACTTCACAGTGATTTAAGTAAGTTGTAAAAAATACTGGTTCTCACTTCTTGTGAAATCTGCTGATTTGTCTCCCCTATTTTATAGGGTTATACCCTACAGTAGAGGTCTTTTTAGATGAGAAACACTTTTGAAAATACATACTGTAAACATTTGATGTTTACAGTTACTACCAAGGGTTGGTATGCAGAAAGGATCTTGCCAATCTTCCCCAATGTCCACCCACAGCACCACTAGTGACAGTGATGTGACACCAAGGGGGTTGGTTTAGGTAATGGTTTTGTATATATTTCCATATATTTAATACCACTATTTTCATTAAAGCAGTTACTGTTTTCCAATCCCCTATACCCTTTCTGTTCCCCTTCAGAGAGGAAGAGGGGTTAATAAAGAGCATCTGTCATTCGTCTAGTCACCATCCCAGCCTTAACCCTTGACATATCTACTGGCTCCCAATGTGGGAAAATCTGAGTTCTGATAATTAGCTAAATTATTCAAATTAATTCCAGCTTGGACAGTTGAGAAAGTATTTGTTTTTTAGCTTGTTTGAGAGCTTTAAGGGTTGGAAACTAAACTGGACCATTCACATCATGCTTTTGCAAATAACAGTATTATTTTGTATCATTTTAGATTTGTCTAAAGTTAAATGTTGTAATGTTGCCTGACCTGCCATATTCATTATATTATGTGTTATTAGTGTTTATCTGAAAGCTGATTTATGCTGCATTAAATTGGGCAGTTACCACATCAGTCATCAACCCCTATGGGCGTCACTTAGTGAAAATGTTTAAGTACACTCTGGGTTTACCTCAGAATGTTGCACTTCTCTCTGTTACGCTAATCTGACTCCACTATGTACTGAGATTCCGTTCAATTGTGAGGATTGCAGATATGGTTATCACAATCAGAATATCATGTCACTATCATTATCACTGAATTAATTCTTCCTTCTCTTTACTATATGGTGTCAGGTTATACACCAGTACAGGTGTATGTGCCAGTGGCTGCTGCTTCAACAATACACACTGCAGTTACTCGTACTCCACAAAGCTTTATGACATGCTCTGCAGCTATACAGATGCTGAGTTTTTTTACTTCATGTTGGACAAACATCACAACCATTAACATTTCAGAAGCCCCTACAACAAGCACTGCTATTGCTCCAGCAATGAGCACCACAGCTATTCCATCTCCCATAGCTGGAATAGGAAATCTCAATCATTGGGGAATCTCAGAAGTGATCATGGATTGAACAGATGGTAAACACTTTGGAATGCCACTAGAAGTAGTAGTGATCTGTGCTGAAGAAACTCCACCATATATAATCAGTTACCAGACAACGATAAGCAATATGCTCTGTTTAATTATGGGCTTTGCTGTCTTGTAGGAAATCACTGAAGGTGGAAAGCTGCTGCGTGGAGTCCCAGATGATGAACTACAGAAGCAGTTGAGAGAGTAGCTGAATCATCAGTCTGCAGAAGTAAAAGCCATCCAGCTAGCCACAGACATTTCTGAGAAAGCAGCCAGTACTCTATACTGATGGCAGCAAATACTTTCTGAAGGAAGTTTGTGATGGATCAGGTTTTAGCACTCAGAAAAACTCACGTTTCTCCCAAACCACATCCCTCTATGCCCTGCAGTACGAACAGAAATGTGGTGTAGAGTAGCAAGGGTACTCTAATACTAGAGGGACAATCTGGAAGCAGGGGGATGGCTATGGGCAGTTCCCGGACAGCCGTGAGGAGCAAGGATGCACAGCCAGGCACTCTGCCTGCCCAGCCCACCTGTCTTCTCCAGCAAGATATCGTTTACTCTTTCTGTAGAGCTAGCTAAGCTTTTATCACCTGTTGGTGGTAGATCGGGAGGGGATTTCACACTTGTGTTTTTGACTTAAACCGGTTCTAAGTGTGGCTCCGTTTTTCACAAAAGCGAAGATGGCTGTGGGGGGATGGTTACGTAGCAACACCTGCAGTGCCCCACACGAGCAGGGTCCTTATCACCAAATGTCAGGCACACGTGGGGGAAAGGCTTGTAACTAGCCCGTGCCATTTTTCCTTCCTTCCCCCTCTTCCCGCACGGCGCAGAAGCAGCCTGGTCGCCTGCTCCTGCTGCCCTGTGGCGAGCGCCGCCTACCGAATGCAGGATGGAACTACAGCTAATTGCCTTTTGTACACAGTTCTTCCGTTACACCATTTTTCAACGTTTCCTTTTTCTTTATTGTGAAGGGGGGTTTTGTTGTTGTTTTTCTTTCTTTTAAATTTACTTCATTTTTGAATAAATTTTACAATTTATTCTATTTTTCAAATTCATTTATATTCCCTTCCTGTAGGGGAATATATTCCTGGAGGGGAATCTAACAATCTGTTCGGAGGGTTCTGCCTTTAACCCTCCAAGCAGCACAAACTTAAAACAAAGTGGAGTAACCACGTAATGATAAACCCATATAGTCTGCCACTATGGCACTTGCCACTATGGCAAGATATTACTGCCCACATATAGAAATGAGTTGTAGATGCCCGCACCTAAAATCAGGCCACTGAGGAGCATCAAAACAAAGAGCAAGTGGATCAGGCTGCTGAAGTACTCCAAATAGACTTAGCCTCGGAACACAAAGGTGAACTATTTTCAGGTTGGTGGGCCGATGACACTTCAGGACCTTAGAGAATGGATAAACCATACAGATGAGCTTGTGATCAAGGAGTGATTCTACCTATGGATAATATTGCAGAGCTTATCCACAACTGTGAAACATGAGCTGCAATCAAGCAAGTCAAATGGTTAAATTTTTCAGTATGTGGGACAATGGTTAAAATATAAATATTGGGAGGCCTGGCAGACTGATTATATCACACTCTCTAAAACCTGCTGTGTTAAGTGTCATATGCTTATAATGGTGGAATCAATGATCATATGGCTGGAAACACACACAGTGCCCCATGTCACCACCTGGAATAGCATATGAGGCCTTGAAAAGCAAGTCTGGCAGCACAGGGTTCCAGAAAGAATCCAAAAATAACGTTACACACAACTGGGTATACCCCAACTTGCTCCAGATCCTGGAAAAACTGAACAATAATACACTGTTAAAAACTACTCTGGAAATATTGGGACAAGCATTTAGCACAAGCCATCTGGTTAGTTAATACTAGAGGAACCATCAGTCAAGCCAGTCCTGATCAGTCACATGCTTTACACACAAGAGGCTAAAGTCCCTGTGGTGTATGAAAGGAATCTGTTGTGAAAAACTGTCGGTATTTCCTGCTTCTGGCCAAGGCAAACCTATTCACAGGATTGCTTTCACTCGAAGGCCTGGAAGTACTTGGTGGGTGATCATGGAAGATGGTGAAGTCCAAGGTGTACCTCAAGAGAACTTCACTCTGGGTGGGAATACTTGTTTCAGAGTTGTATGAGGTAAACTGCTACATAATACTAACAGCCTTCAGAGTCCTTCAGGATTACATAGTGATGACAGGAGCAAGCCTCACTGAATGGTATCCCATAAGCTCCTGGGGTAAACCAGTAATCATAGGTAATAGAATCATTAGAAATCAGAAGGGACCTCAACAGATCATCTAGTCCAATCACCCTGACACAGCAGGATCACCTAGACCAAGTCACACAGGAACACATCCAGGCAACTTTTAAATATCTCCAGAGAAGGAGACTCCACAACCCTCCCTGTGCAGCCCCTTCCAGTGCTCTGTCACCCTCACTGTGAAGAAGCTCCTTCTCATATTTATATGGAACCTCCTATGTTCCAGCTTGCACCCACTGTCCCTTGTCCTATCACTAGATGACATTGATAAGAGCCTGGCTCCATCCTTGTGACACTCACTCTTCACATATTTGTAGACATTAATGAGTTCTAGCCTCAGTCTCCCTCTCTCCAAGCTAAAGAGACCCAGCTCCCTCAGCCTTTCCTCATAAGGGAGGTGCTCTACTTCCTTCATCATCTTCATTGCTCTACGCTGGACACCTTCCAGCAGCTTAATTCCTGGACATGAATCACAATTAATTTTTTATCATTTTTTCTGCCTTGAGAAGACTGACATAGTAGATGGAAATCTATAGTCATGAACTAAATTAACAAACTTTTCTGTAGAAAGAAGTAATATACTAATGACGGTTCAAATGTAAATGGTACGCAGTAAGAGGTGTACACATTTCATATTATTATTTTTGTTAGAGCAGTTTTCATTTTCCTCTTCAGTCTAGAGGTTTCTCTTCCTTACTCTCTTTCTCTTCCCCTTTTGGAGAGCGCATGGGGTTAACAGAGAGCATCTCTCGTTCGTATAGTTGCCAGTCGACCCTTGACAACATCACTAAAACACCATTTTACACAAGTTCTCTGCTGAATTCTCATGAACAACAATACCTTCTGTTTTTTCACACACACACACACACACAAATTCACAAAGGAATAATGCCTGCTGAATAAAAAGGCATTATTTACAGGAACATGAAAGAATTTCAAGATTCTCAGAATGGCTCATGTACATAGATCAGGCAACAATATCTGAAATAGGGGACTACTTGCCTTCTGTTTTAATGGAGCATCTGAGTGAACAAATATTTAGTGAAAAAAGTTTTTATGAGAAAACAGTTTTTTCTGTCACTCACTTTTTCTCTCAACAAAAATAGTAGTATTGTCCATGACTTCATAGTACTTTTTTCACAATCAGTTAATTAAGTCATGGAAGGAGGGGGTGGCCTCTTGCGGTGATTATAAGGCTCTGGTGAGGGAATGTAGGGATGCAACTAGAAAGGCCAAGGCCTCCTTGGAACTAAACCTTGCAAGAGAGGTCAAGGGCAACAAAAAGAGCTTCTTCAAATATACAGCAAGTAAAAGTAAAAATAGAAGAAACGTAGGCCCCCTGCAGAATGAGGTGGGTACCCTGGAGACAGAGGATGCAGAGAAGGCAGAGATAGTTAACGCTTTCTTTGCCTCTGTCTATACTTCTGGGGGTTGTCTTGACATTAGACCCCAGACTACAGAGGAGGTTGAGGCAACAGGTAAGCCTGCCTTGGTTGATGAGGACTGGGTTAGGGGTAAGTTGAGCAAACTGGATGTGCGCAAATCCATGGGCCCAGATGGGATGCACCCGCGTGTGCT
>VXBP01000795.1:2643-42413 GCA_013400115.1 Rhinopomastus cyanomelas | reverse complement strand
CAAATATTTGAGGGGTGGGTGTCAGGACGATGGCACTGGGCTGTTCTTGGTGTCATGTAGTGATAGGACAAGGGGCAATGGTTGTAAGCTGGAACATAGGAGGTTCCACATCAACCTGAGAAGGAACTTCTTCACGATGAGGGTGACGGAGCACAGGAACAGGCTGCCCAGGGGGGTTGTGGAGTCTCCCTCACTGGAGATATTCAAGACCCGACTGGATGGGTTCCTGTGTGACTTGGTTTAGGTGATCCTGCTGTTGCAGGCGGATTGGACTAGATGATCTTTTGAGGTCCCTTCTGATCCGTTATGATTCTATGATTCTATGATTTACAGTACACCCTATTACAAATTCACAAAAGAACTGATTATGCATCAGGTTACAATTAAATGGAAAAGAAAATAAACCAAGAGTTCACAGTAGTCTTCCCATCCCTCCAGTCAGAACCATGCAAATTAAATAGATACACTGTTGTCATAACTGAGAGTTAAGCATTTAAAAACATCTGGTATAGCTGGTGAATAAAAGCATACAGAGTATCAGCTCATACTAAAGCCAAGGAATCCTATTGTCTGTCACCACAGTAGCTCAAAGGTGGCTGTCAAGGAAAAGGAAGACTAAAAAAACATGTAATAATGTTTTTCTCTTGTAACTTCCCAGCTTCAAAGAATGTTTACTTCTTGAGGTTCTCTGAGACTGTTACAGTTTGTCCATTTAGTAGCCACGGAATCAGAATGGTTTAGGTTGGAAGAGACCTTACAGACTGTCTATTTTCCAGTTCCCTGCTATGAGATACCTCCCATTAGACCAGGTTGCTCAAAGTCCCATCCAATCCGGTCTTAGAGACATCCAGTGATGGATCCCCTCAACTTCCTGGAGATGCAGACAATGTAATCCATTAATACCCTCATAGTGAGGAATTTCTTCCAAACTTATCACCTGAAACCAACGTCTTTCAGTTTAAAGCCATTACCACTCATCCTACAGGCCCCCTTCAGATACCACGTGGCCACAAGATGTTCCCGGTGGAGCCTTCTTTTCTCCGGGCTTAACAACCCCAACTGTCTCAGCAGGTCCTCGTAGCAGATGTTCCAGTCCTCTGATCATTTTGTGGCTCTCCTCTGGACCCACTTCAACAGATGCGTGTCCTTCCCATGTTGAGGACTTGAGCTGGATGCCATACTGGGGTCTTACTAAAGCAAAGTGGGCAGGATCATGTTTGTTGGCCTCCTGGCCACACTTCTTTTGATGCTGCCCAGAACACGGCTGCTTTCACACACTGTTGACTTATGCCCAGCTCTTCTTGTAGCAGCATCCACAAATATTTCTCTGTTGGGCTTCTCTCTTTCCATACTCCATACTTTTGCTTGGGATTCCCCCAACAGTAATCTCCACTCAGCCTTGCTGACTTTCATGAGTTCGGCACAGGCCCACAGCATTAGACTGTCAAGATTCCTCTGGATGGCATCCCTTCCCTCTAGTGTGTTGACTGTGTCACACAGCTTGGTGGTCATCAAAACGGCTGAGGTTGCACTCGATACTACCGTCCATGTCACCAACAAAGGTGTTAAACGGCATCAGTTCCAGTAGCAATCCCTGGAGAATGCTACTCATTGCTAGTCTTCACTTGGACATTGAGCTGTTGACCACACCTCTTTGAGTGAGCATCCAGACAAATCCTTATGCCTTGAGTGGTCCATCCATAAAATCCATGTCTTTCCAGAGCTGTTTCCAGGATGTTGTGCAGGACAGTGGCCAAGCAGATAACCAGTCCCACTCTACAGACTGCTATGTATTTCTCTGTAATGTAGCTGTTTTGCATCCAAGATGGTCTTCAGTAAAATTTGGAACTGTAAATATTTCCCTGGGAATTAGATCGACAGTCTAAAGATTAGCTAAGGAAGAACTAAGAAAAATAGCTAATTTATTGTTTCGGGAAAACTGCATTATGTAAATCAATAGTAGATTTTCCTCTGGAAGGGTTTTATTGTATTAAGAGAATATATATTGTTTAATTTTCATATTAATGTCGTAAACAAATTTAGGAATTCTGATTTTTAGCAATTTGCATAACAGTGTATAAAATTGTTTCAATTGGTATTTTCTCTATTGTCAAATGCTTTCAATGTTTTTCTTTTATTTTGAATGTACTATATTATTTTTTGTAAGCTAGTTAAATATCTAACATAGAATAAAATCATTTCTCCACTAAGTCAGTGAATTTTAAAAGAACCATATCCCACTACGTACATGGGATGTGTACCTCACAAGTAACTGCACAATTGAGACACTTTTTTATACAAAAGAAAATGCTTACTTGGTCAAACTGCAGGTGGCTGACTAGTTTTTTAACTACTTGGAAAAACACTCAAGTAGTATTTGCAAAATGGTCTAGATACACCCTTCCATGACACCCTTCCCTCAGTTGTTACATTACACTATTTCTGGAAGAAAATACACAGTGAAACAGACCAGAGAACATTTTTCAACTGCAAAATTAACCAAGAAATTCGTATTTGTTTCCCACCTGGATCCATTTTCTAACTTAATCATACACACAAAAGCATGCTGGAACTTGTGAAGCAGCAACCTAAAACACAGCAAGGCTCTTGCTACTGAAAAAAAGACTTGTGAAGTAATAGCTTTTCTTTCTTATCAGAATCAAGGTATGGAAAAGTAATTTTACTATAACTAGACTGACTGATCATCTTTGAATTAGCTATACAGATACTTCACATTCATAGTGTGTTTTTCAAACCATTTCAATGCCTCTTCAATGAAAGAATTGCTACACTGGCTCACAGAACTTCCAAAATGCTTCTAAAGAACTTCACAGGATGACATTTCTTGGTTTGTTTCTGATGCTAACACAGCATTAAATGTATGAAGAACACAACGTGAAACAGGATATAGCAGCTAAAAACATAATGTATAGAACATTCAACCATTTGACTGGAAAATTCCTGGTACTGTTCTCTTCTTCTGTGGCTACAGAACCTTTTAAAATCAGAAAGTAATTAGAAAACTGAAGAATGTAGAGACCCTAGCTATCTGCAAAGTTTGAGGCATTCACTAGAGTACTGGAACCCTGAGTTGTAACTGATCCCAGAAACAACAAAATGCCAATTGCAAATCTCTAATCTGGCTATCAGTTAAATTACTGGCTTCAAGATTCAAATGCAAACACCTTAGTTACTGTATGTACTGACTTCTCAGAAATACCACAGTATCACAGTATATCAAGAGTTCAGTAACAAAAAGGCAGCTGGATCATATCCTTCACCACATCTGTCTTTAGGCTACTAGAAAACTTAATCATAGTTTTTTGCCCAAAAGATGGTAGTACCATGTCCCTCCTGTATAGGCACTCTTTGAATTAATAAAATTGATCCGCATGTGAAAATGGCAACATTAAAAAGTTGCCAGTTTGTAAGGAAAATTAAAGTATGTTTCCATTACTTTAGAACTGATTTTTACTGTAAATGTGTTTTCTTTCTAGATGGAAATCACACTTTCAAGTGCAATCAGCAATAGTTACCAAATACATTTTCATTATTATGGCTTTGTAAGCTGTCACTGTATGTTTCAGAGAGCTGAAAACAAATGAAATTAAAATTATCCTAAGCCCTAAATCTCCAGTGTATAATCAAATAAGAATGACCACACATAAAGAAACTATTCTTATAAAGGAAATTCCACACAAGGAAAAAACATTTATGTTTGTCTAAGCACATGTTCTACATTACATAGTTTTAAATTACTTAGTAAGATGGAGCCTATACAAAATCATTTGGAAACCAGGCTTTTTATCAACATGGAAGAGTAAACAACCTGAAAACAAAAAGAGGAGTTAAGAGTTAAAGTATCTATTTAAAAGATCATGCAAAACCAGAAACCACTCCTGAAAAACACAGGATACTTTCAAACAGAAAAGAAGGAAAAATAACAAAAAATTGCTAGAATGGTCTATCACACGGTTTTAATAGTACATATCAGTGCTTTTTCCCTAGTAATGTTTATCTTACTGAAAAGTATAGCTCACAAAGTTTAAAACTACTATCTCCGTAGCTCAAAGTAGTCTACACAGAACAGGGAAATTGTGTTTAATTTGCTGTATGTATAATCTTTAGTCATGAATACAGGAGTGTAGTTAGTTTTACAGGTGATATATGATGTGTAACAGCAGTTATACAAAACTAAACCAAGTGTGAAAAGATTTTTAATCTTGGAGACAATTCTACGAGAAAAAAGTTCCCTTATCTCAAAAAATTACCTTATGCATTTGGTGCATGCCTTCCTGTGGATAATCAGTAGGTCCCATTGTTGGCATTGGATGTGGAACACTGGGCGGACCAGGACTTGGCCCCATCATACTATGAACTGAGCCAGGTGATGGCCCCGGTCCTGGACTAGGTCCTAGAATCGGTCCAGGTGAAGGTCCTGGTCCAGGGGAAGGACCAGGATGAGGCATGGCACCAGGATCTGTAGGCGTGGACATCTACTTTCTGTGCCCTTTCCAATTAGCAGAATAGACCTAATAATAAAAACAAAACAAAACCAGAATTTCTATGTGACATTAGTGGTATTGAAAATAATATAATAAAATATATTGGTAAACATTATACACACACACACGCAAGCTGTACCCAGCAGAAAATGCTTAATGTTGCTCTTTGATTTGACCACAGAAGTCATAGAATCATAGAATCATCACGGATTGGAAGGGACCTGAAAGACCATCTAGTCCAATCCCCCCACAACAGCAGGATCACCTAGACCAAATCACACAGGAACACATCCAGGCGGGCCTTGAACATCTCCAGTGAAGGAGACTCCACAACCACCCTAGGAAACCTGTTCCAGTGCTCCATCACCCTCACTGGGAAGAAGTTCCTTCTCAGGTTGATGTGGAACCTTCTATGTTCCAGCTTACAACCACTGACCCTTGTCCTATCACTACATGACACCGAGATCAGCCCAGCTCCATCCTCCCAAAACCCACCCCTCAAATTCTTGTAGACATTAATGAGGTCACCCCTCAGTCTCCTTTTCTCCAAGCTACAGAGATCCAGCTCCCTCAGCCTCTCCTCATAAGGGAGGTGTTCCACCTCCTTCATCATCTTCGTTGCCCTACGCTGGACCCTCTCCAGCAGCTCCACGTCCCTCTTGAACTGAGGAGCCCACAACTGGACACAATACTCCAGGTGTGGTCTCACCAGGGCAGAGTAGATTCCACTATAAGGATAAGGATCCTAATAGTTCTGTTAGTTGTTGGAAGTTCACATGGTATTCACAGAACAAAGCAACAGGTGCTCCATTAGAAACATCCACCAGTGACTTCAGTAGTTAACTGACTTACTGCTACCAGATGCATCACACGGAGTCAAACACAGTGCTGCTACAGGCAGGGAAGGTAACTAGGCACAACAACCTCATGCTACACTACAGGCTTGAGGAAGAGTGGCCAGCTGAAAAGGACCTAGGGGTGTTGACTGACAGTCAGCTGAACATGAGCCAGCATTGTGCCCAGGTGGCCAAGAAAGCTAACAACTACCTGGCCTGCATCAGAAACAGTGTGGCCAGCAGGACTACAGAAGCTATCACTGCCCTGGACTCAGCACTAGTGAGGTCTCAGGTCAAGTACTGTGTTCAGTTTTGGGCACCTCAACACATGAAGGACATGTGTCCATACACATGCTGGAGTGTGTCCAGAGAAGAGCAGTGAACGTAGTGAAGGGCCTGGAGGGAAGTTCTTACAAGGGACAGCTAAGAGAACTGGGAGACAATAAAGGCTGAGGGGACTCTTTGTAACTGCCTGAAGGGAGGTTGCTCTTTACAACTGCCTGGGGGTCAGTCTCTTCTCCAAAGTCAGTAGCAATAGGACAAGAGGAAGTTGTGCCAGGGGAGGTTTATAACATAGAATCATAAAATCATTAGGGATTGGAAGGGACCTCAAAAGATAATCTAGTCCAATCCCCCTGACACAGCAGGATCACCTAGACCAAGTCGCACAAGAACATATTCAGGTGGTTTTAAACATCTCCAGTGAAGGAGACTCCAGAACCGCCCTCAGCAGAGGTTAACAATGCTCTGTTAACCTCACTGTGAAGAAGTTCCTTCTGATATTTACATTGTACATTAGGAAAAACTTTGTCACTGAAAGAGCAACCAGGTATTTGAACAGGCCATCCAGGTTCGTGATGAAGACGTTGTCTCTGGAGGTGTTCACAGAATGTGTAGATGTGTCACTTGGAAACATGGTTTAGTGGCCATAGTGGTATTGCGTTGACGGTTGGACTTCATGATCTTGGAAGTCTCTTCAGGCATAAATGATTCTATGATTCTACTTTTTATTTACTAATGTCATAGTGTTGTATCGTACTGTTAATCCTGACATACTTTTTATAAAACTGATAGTCAGTTACTGATAACAAGAACAGTCATGTTTCTTGTTATACACCACTCCAAACAGATTCATTTTCATGTGTTTTATTACAATCGATTTCACTGAGTAGTTAAGCCATCATAACAGTAACATTATATAAAAAAGCCAAACATATAAAACAACCAAAACACTTAGTGATGCAGGTTACTGAAGTGAGTTTCAGAAAGGAGAGATGAGTCCCAGTACCAGCACAAGGAAGCAAGCAGGATCACCACTTTTCAGCAGTAACTGACCACTAGGTGGACATGACCTCTTCCCCTTATTTACTTTAGGTTACATGTCCATGACTACTTGGCCCTTAATGATAAAGCAAATTCAATGAAAAATTTATCTGATGAAAAAGCATTCTACTTTGGCACATTACACAGTAATTACAGTGTACTCGTGCATTGCAAGGCCTAAGATCCCTCCTGTCCTAATCTCTCTCCTTTCAGAATGTATTATCAATTAAGTAATTACACAACACCACAGAAATGTGTTTCACCTTCCACAAATGGGTTTATCATTATCCATACTTAGTAGTAATTTCTTTCTAACATGAGCAAGTGGTAACGTGAGCAGCCTGTTATAACACAGCACGTACAGCACTGCAAAAAAAATGGCCATTAATCAAATGAAGAAACACTCAAGAAAAATACTATCCCAAGGTTCCAAACTGAGTATAAAGGAGGCCTCTCTGCAAGGTATCTCACAAAAAACCCAGGTAGACTGGTGCTTATTGACAACAATCAGGGAATTCACAGAATCACAGACATTAGAGATTGGAAGGGACCCCAAAACATCAAATCAAATTCCCTCGCCACAGCAGGATCACCTACATCAGGTCACACAGGAACATATTCAGGTGGGTTTTAAGTGTCTCAAGAGAAGGAGACTCACAACCCCCATGGGCAGCCCATTCCAGTGCTCTTTCACTCCCACTGTGAAGAACTTCCTTCTCATATTTGTATTGGAACCTCCTATGTTCCAGCTTGCACCCATTGCCCCTTGTCCTATCATTATGTGACACTGAGAAGAGCCTGGCTCCATACTCCTAACACTCATCTTTCACATATTTATAGACATTAATGAGATTACCCCTCAGTCTCTGTTTTTCCAAGCTAGAGACCCAGCTCCCTCAGTCTTTCCTCCTAAGGGAGATATTCCACTTCAAAGCATACCCAACTGATCACCTTTCCTCTTTTAGGCACAAGGGTCTTTACTTATCAGAACCCACACAGAAGATAAAACGGTACTACATCAAGAGTATTTTCATTACTTACTCCCATTAACCTAACGATTCTGTCAGGATGAACACTGGCTTAATATATGTTTAGCAATTCTCTTTTGTTATAACTGGTATTACTCTGTTCTGATTAAAGGCAACAAATTAGAACAACATTTACTCATTTAAAACATAATATTCTCACCTGACTCAAGCTACTGTGGGATCTTATTTTCTTTCAATGTAAAACAGGGAGACGCCTAAAAAGCTTCTGTATTAAAAAAAACCACCCCACTATAGTCACTAACTAGTCTCCTACAATCCCATAACATTACTACAAAAGGAATCAAGTTATCAAATGTTCATGACTGCATACACCAAGGCACTGCTTCCTATGAGAAGTCTACAGTTTGTCTGTATGAAGACAATCTATGTTTCTGCACAAAGAATCAATGAGTCAATCACTACACTGCACTATCACAGCTGATGCTGCAAATGCCAAATTCCATCCATTTAACAAGGCAGAACCTAGCATCATCACCACTATCCAGTAAACTGTATACAGAACCACAATACGAACAATTACAATACTGCCATGAGTCTATAAAAACCTAATATATCCTATTTCACAAAAGTCTCCTTATCTACACCTACGCATTATAATAGGTGTAAATATATTCTCTACTCACTTCAATTTCACATTCATCTTGAACATCTCAAAAAAATGTACTGGCTCTACTCTCAGCTCCAGCAAATACATTGTCATTTACATATGCATTAAATATGTCTGATGAGAGATCTGAAAAGTTTAAAATTCTTTTAATGGGTGGCAAGGGCTCAACCTGTGAAAAAACAGTAATTAACAGAGGAGAATGCTGCACACTGTAAAGTCCCTTCATTATCTGTCTTTAAGAGTAGATAAACTCACCTACAAGTGTGAATTGTCCTAAGGAGTTTTGTATTCAGAGATTTTTGTATGTCAAAGAACATAATTCTACGCAAAGCAACAAAAAAACCCCCACAAACAAAAAAGAACCAAAAAGTAACTTTTAATATCTACATCAGTGGAACCTAAAACATTGGAAAATGATATATGAATGCAAGTAATAAATCTTGTCCAAAAATACCTATGGATATAAAGAGACAATGTAGTTTTCTCTGGCAACAGTAGTCCATAAAATTTAAAAAAACAGCCACTGCCATAAGCCAGAATGCATGCCCTTCCCAACTAAAGAGGAGACCTAGCTTACAGAGTTGACAGTTTAACAAGTTTCAAATATAACTTACATTTACCAAGACTGTATTAAAAAAACACAAAACTTTGGCTTCCTGACTTCATTAAATTCAGTAAGAGTTAGAGAGCAAACTGTTACAGAATAGCTTAAATAAGTCAAAGAAAAAATGTATGAAGATACAAAGGGTGCAACAATGGCCAGGCTCCATCCAGGTACAACTGCCATTAGTTGGGGTAAATTCTAGCCTCTACATAAAGTAGAAGCCAAGCCCCTGCCAAAGCCAGTGCTATCCATTTGTTTGGACTGCAATGCCTGTTAGAAATAGGAAGTAAGAGGGAGGTGAAAAACAATTCTAATATACCTAAGAACTTTAGTAATAAAAAAATAAAACACTCCATCTTTTCTGTCCCAATTATAAGGCTGCTAGATTCTGAAGTACATTACATATAATCGTTTCTCAAGTTTTCAATCTTAAAATTTCCTTAAGACACTCAAGGAAATAGTGTTATTGATGCAATTTCAAATAAGATGTACGTCTTCTTGAACTGTAATGCTTTATCATTTCTTATGTTTATTTGTAAATATATCAATCTCTTTTGCACAAAGTCACAAATTGAACCACTATGGATTGAATTAGCTGTGGTGAATCACGCATTTCTTCCTGTGGCCACAGAGTATCTCTGGCTCTGTTGGACACACCACAGCTGACACAGAGAGGGAAAAAATTTATTACTGTGAAGTTAACTTCAGCTCGCTGAGATACAAAAAGCAACACAAAACCAAGAGATGAACAGAAAGGTTTACGTTCACTGCTTGGTTATTTCTAGATCAAATGGTTTAGGATAGCGAATATCCACATTACAAAGAATTTGAAGAAATATTCCCTAAGCAAAAAAAGTTTCTGCATTATCACTTCATATGCACGTACAAGGTTTTGTAGATGTGGCTAATTCATTCTACAATAGGGACTCCATCAGCTAAATGATTCAGGATCCACAGTGTCAGAGCATATTACACTTATTTTGCTATTAACCTGCTACAAACAGAGGAATGAATTTCCTTCACATAAAGAAATTGTGCAATGTTAGCATGTCCAAAACCAAACCATGGCAAGTTGCAAGTCACCTGCTTTGGATTTCAGTCTACCTTGACAGCCCAAAAGATGCAGATATTGTAGACTGTTTTGACACAGAGTATACACTGGATGTAAGAACACATGGAGCAGTATCTATTATTCTAGTCCCTTCCACTCACCATCCAGTATAACTTCTGCCTTTCTATGGCAAATTCAACCTAAACTGAACTTCATCCAGAATGTGCTAGCTCACTCTTTGGGCTTGGATAGGCACAGCTTAGATTTGACAAAAAAGAAATGCAGATCCAAATAACAGCTCTATGCACACTGCACAGCAGAGAGTAACTTCGCCTTCAAAGAAAATTAATTATATTTTACTTCTCCCCACATATCTCCAACTGAACCCATGATTCACTCGTGGCTTTGAAAAGATATACTGTGAAATTGTGATATGCTAGAGGCTACAGGAGTTATCTTTATTACACTACCATAGAAAACATGCGCTGATTACAGTCAGTGATGTCTAATATTTGCTTAATCTGCTAATCATAATCAAATGAAGATGTTCAAAGTTTAAGAACTGATTAATCATGACAGCAGCTAGTAATAAAACAGGTAGCCTGCAATATTTTAAATGCAGATGTGTTTTGTACTGCACAACCCCATGGGACACTCTCCATTAACATTTATCTAAATTTAACTGCTGTTATTTCACCAAATAATTATTCAATCAATAAATAGGTTTACATGACACAACAAAAAAATAATTAAGGAGATGACTTAAATCTTAACTAACATAGAGTTACTCAGTTCACTCAAGAGAAGTCCAATACACTAAAAAACTGGGAGATCTTCTCTTTGCGTATTGACATACATAACTTCAACTTTACTACAACTTCAAAACCCTACAGTTTTGAATTTCAAGTTTAAGCTACAAATCACAGGATCTTAAATTATGCACCATGTTGTTTACACAGACACAGGTTAAATACAAAAACTTCTGGACACTTCTCTAATCCCTTGTCCAGCCGTTTACCCAAGACTACATTAAGTAGCTCAGCAGAGTTAGCAAAAAGGTTGGTGTGCTTACAGAAGAAACTTCACTGTGCAGTCATAGGTAAAGCTCCTTTTCACAGCAGAGAGAGTTTACTTTAGAATGATATTCAAAATACTCCACACCTTCAATGCCTTACAAATATCCTGGTAGAGTATCGTATTCCTATGGTTAAGATGGTTAAGTTTTTCATAAAGCAACTTCTCAAATACTGTAACTTACGGTCTGCCTTCTCACAGAAAACTAAAACCAGCATTGAGAAACGACAACCTAACGGCTGTGGATTGAAAGTAGTACAGATAGTGAGAAACCATCACGGCAAGTGACAGGTCACACAAGACTAAACTATGTCACCAGACTTCTCAACTAAGAGGTTACAGCACAACCTTACAACTCTTTGTTGCAGAAGGCAACAGCCTTCAGGGAAAGAGAAGAACAGAACATAATTCCAGTGAGAAGTTCATCTTTTAAAGCCATAGCCACAGTCACAGCAGGCAGTGTCCAAGATCTAGAACATGTTTGCTACAAATGTAATTTCACTGTACATTTCAAGCACAAAACAGTGCATTCATGACAGCACTGACTGGTTAAATATTAAGTTCCCATATTCTGACCTTTATTTTAAGTATTAATCATAGTTTTTGAAAATTACATTCACATTAGATTCTGAAAAAAAAAAAGCCAGAGAGATAAGTAGAAAGAAAAGAATTTGCCTTCTTACTGACAGGCATTGTCTTAAATGAAGAACAGGAGAAGCAATCTGAGATTCATAAAATGTTAGGAGTTAGAAGGGACCTCCCCGCTTAAGCAGGATCATCTACGACAGGCCACACAGGAATGCATACATGTGGGTTTTGAAAGTCTCCAGAGAAAGTCTCCATAACCTCTCTAGGCAGCCTGTTCCAGTGCTCTGTCACCCTCACGGTACAGAAGTTTCTCCACATGTTGATGTGGAACTTTCTGTGTTCTAGCTTATACTCATTATAAGGAAAGAAAAAGATGGTCTTAAGGTCAAATATGAACTAAAGTATTAAAAAGATATAATTGTTGTAATAACAAACTTATTTCTAAAGTTTTTTACACAAGTCCCAAATCTAAATTACCACAACTTAAACCCTGCAATGGTAAGTAGGAAACACACTCTGCGAAGTGCAGGCAAGCAGGAAAATATTTATGCCTAAGAAGTTACAAACTCACATGTGTCATAAAAGGTTTTCAGTATTACTTTTCTTATCCTGCTGTTATTTGCCAACCACAAAACCTGTGTTTAAATAATGATTATTTATTTCCCTTATTCATCTGTCCTTAATCTTGCAAATAAGGCATAAACCTTTTTCTGCTGTCACTTTTCATGACAGGCCATATTTATATCACAATGTTGTTTTTACTACTCCTGTAGAGGACCAAACAAATAAAAAAATAAACAGATTAATTTTAGAAGATGCAGAGGTCTGGGAAACACAGAGAACTTCAGGCACACTCTTCTGACACATGTTCTATGAAACATCACAAAAACACAAGTGGTAATGTTGAAACACAACTCATGACAGAAATTCTGTATTTAATGAAACTTTACCTCACATCTATCAAATTGTAAGCATTGTATGATGCTCTTAACTTTAATGAGGCTTTCCAAATGCTTTTGGCTATTACTAAAATGTAAGGGTACTGAAAAAACCTGCCTTAAATCGTATCCTTCTGGTGCACTATTTTTTTCCTTAGGTTAATCAAAGGACAAAAGAAACAAAATCAGTAATGGGGCAGTTAGAGTCCCAAAGAGAAAGTGTGCCGCTATTTGCACAACAATACCAGTTTACACAGGAGTCTACCCCATAGGAATGGGTACCTGGTATACTACTAAGAGATTAAATTCCAGAGCAGTATTTATTGTCTGGGTCACAGAGGTTGTGCTTAGAACCAAGCAACGCTTAAGAAATCTAAAACAATACAGAAAAGAACTAAAGGAAACAGTGGTGTGTCACAGATCTCGTAAATGTTTTTACAGAAAACATTCAGAATGCTTATAATGGTAAAAGTTACAAAAACCAAACAAATTTTTATCACTTCAGTATTTCAGCTATTTTACTTATCTAAAATACTAATGTAAAGACATCTTCTCCTTAAAAAAAGAACGGTGTTAACTGTGGAAAGTCTGAATATCAAACATGAGCAGCAGATTTCCACGGTAAATCAACTTCCCTGCTATCCGTGCAGCCTTGCTGTCTTCGCTTGATCATAACGCATGCTAAGGGGAAGAAACAACCCAGCCCAACCAGTTGTCTGTAACTTTGGCTCGAGTTTAAAACAACTGCAACTTTTTCAGCCGTGTACGTGCCATGGGGGCTAGCGGGACCGCAGTGAGGGGGGTGTACAGCTGCCCCGTTCACCTCATAGTCACGGTCTCCTCCCCTTGCCCGGGCCCGTTCCCCTTGCCACGGTAGAGCCTCTTCCGGCGCTGCCGAGGGTCTCGCAGGCCGCGGTGCCGGGGCGGCCACCGGTTCTCCTTCGTGCTCCACCGACAGGGCCCTGTCCCTGCCTTCTGGAAACTTTTCGCCCCGGCCCACGGTCTTTAAAACGTTCCTGCCCGGAGCTCCGGCCCGGCTGTCTCCTTCCTTTTCCCTCTGCGGAGCAATGGCTGCGCCGCAAAGGACCCCGTACCTCGGCCGCAGCGTGCTTCAGGGCTGGGCTGGGCCCGTCACTGAGCCGCTCTGCCACCTCTTCCCTGTGCCACCATGTCACGCCAACACAACATGTCTGTGGGCTTCTCTGTGCTGGCGTGACTTCCTGATCCTCCGCTGCTCGCACACGCAGGACGAGTAAGGCCACTCCCGCTCCTAACCCGGCCGCTGCCACCAGTGCTTGCCACCGCCTCCCTCTGCCCCGCGACAGCCTGGGGACGGGCTCCGCCGTCCTACTGCCCCCGCCGTCGACACAGTCAAGAACTTTTCTAGGTGCGACCGCCGCCGTCCTCCTCCCCCGACGGGGCAGACGAGCTGTGTCTACCTGACCATGCGCGCGTGTGCAGGCGCCCTGGCTCCCACCCGACACGACTGAATAAAAAATAAAACCCATAAATTCCGCGCACACCGGAAACAAAACGCTTTTTGCTTGCAGGGCGATTACAAAATTGCAAGCGCATGTTTTGTGCCGCTCCGCTCCGCCGACTGCTGCTAGGCCGGTGCAGGGAGAAGGAGGCACGATTTCTACTGGGAAAACGGGGGGGGTAGGAACAACACACAAGCTATTTTGGGAAGTAAATCGCCTTTAGAGCAGTAGCGAGTTACTGCACAGTTAAAAACCGAGACTGAAAAGCAACAGGAGCCGCAGCGTGTCGGGTGAAGTCCTAGCCCGCGCCTCCCCCCCTCCCCGCTCTCCCCAGTGTAGTGACAGGCAGGCAAGGGAAATGATCCGGATCATGGCCTCCGTGACGCCGCTGGGTAACGCCGTCACTCTGCCAGGCAAGACAACCCCACCACGCACCATCTTCCTCCCTTCTCATGCCTCTGCACTTCCACTTCCTCGGCCCGGTCTACGCGAGCGGAGGAACATCCTCACAGCCTCACGGTCGCTCGCCGCCGGACACCGTGAACTTCGCGACACCCGGCAGCGACCCAGACGCAGCCCACCGGGTGGCAACCCCAGGCGCCGCAGCATGCAAGCGGACCCCGGCCCGCTGCGCTGTCCTAGGACAACAGTGTGTGCTGTCGCTGCCCCTGAGAGCGTCGCCTAGAGCCTGTGACACGCTCGCGTGGCTGCAGGACGCGGGGCTGCAACGACCTGGCGGCCGCTACCGCACGGGCCGGCGCTGAGACGCGCCCGGCGCCCCCCGCCGCTCCCCGCGGCACAGCAGATCCCTAGGCGCGGGCACGGCGTCCGCCGCTCCCCCGTCCCTCCCGCTGGTGCCGCTGACTCACAAGTCAGCCGCCAGCAACGCCTCAGGGAGGTTTTCCCTCCCACCTCGAAGATCTGCAGGATGATTATTCCAGAAATACCAGATCAAAACTTTCTTCTCTCCACCCACTGGGGGATATAAATATTTGTGAGGACCCGGCGCCAGGGAAGGTGAACCGAAGCAGCGGGCGGCAGGACGGCGCGCCGGCGGTCGGAGGGGCCATGCCTGGGACAGCGAGAGGAAGGTGGGCACGGTGCCGCCGACACCACCAACTGACAATAAAGGCCGCCGCTGGCACCGCCGTGCCCAGGGTGGGAGCGGGGCTTTGAGGGGACCGAGTTGTAAGTTGTATTTACCTTGCTCCTGGGAGGAGCGCAGCGTTCGCTGTTGCCTCTCTCCCCTTTGGTGAGTCACCCGAGTCCGGAGCCGAGGCGCGGGACTAGATTACGGACATGACTTCACCGATGACAGCCATTCCCTCCGCTCCCCAAACTCCTGCCCCTCCTCCGGCCCCCCGCCCGCTGCCTCCCCTCAGCAACACCACCTCTCAGGAAGCGGCATTTCCATTGGCCCGCCGGCGATGGAGTGCCCGCCCCCTTGCGCAGAAAGGGCGGTCCTATTGGCATCGGCTAACTGTCGCTCAAACGGGAACGCTGGGGAGGTAGCGTTGTGTGAGTGCGCGAGCGCGCGCGTGTGCGCGCACGGCGCACGGGTCCGTTTCGGTACAGCTTCGCGCTTCCTCCGTCCCGTCACCACTACCTTCCCCTTTCCACGCTCCCATGTGTGGAGGGGACGGAGGGGCGGGCAGTGCACGGGGAAGTAGTTTGAGGAGAGGCGCAGAAGCTGCTGGAACTAGCCGTGCCGCTGTCCCGGCCTGCCGGGGCGAGCCCGCTACGGGGCGGGGTGGGGCGGTAACCAGTCTCGTGGGCCTGGGAGCTCTTGTACCTTCACGGTGGGTGGGAGTTTCGCAACGTTCCTAACTGAATTAAAGAAGTGACGTGAGGAGCTTGTCACTCGTCCCGAAACCGCTACGGTCTCCGCGGGCAGAGGGTGCCGCGAACATTCCGGCTGGGCCGGCATATGACTGTCAGGCTGTGAGAGCTCAGGCCGGATCGGTGCTGAACGGCCGGTGACGAGGAGGCCCTGCCGGGGCGGGGGGTTCGTTACCGCACGCTCAGGAGACCTGGCTGTTGCTTGCCGCAGGTCTGGAGGCGGCTGTCGAAGCAGTCGCCAAATATAAATAAGACTGCGAGGAGCCGACGTGCTTCTCTCGTGTCTTAGGGATGGGAAGGGTGGAAAGTGCAATTAGCGCTGTGAGCTGTGGAACAGCTGTTGTAGAGGCGCGCCTCTGAGCTCGGCATGCTGTGGCTGGATTTTTATTGTTTTCTTATGTTGTAGATCGTTTTACTTGATCTGCAGCCAAGTGCTGCGAAGCTCTCACGTTGTTTGCTGAAGTTATACCTGTTTATTAGCAAACAACTAATTCATTAAAATAACGGGCACCCCATTAAGGGTTGCTGTGAGCATCGGTTGTAGAGTCAGCTTTAACAACAAAAAAAAAGCTCAACTACCATATGTGGCGTTATTAGTGATTTTTAAGTTTGGTCGTATGGGCAGTAGTTGCCATACTGAAGCTAGTGTAACTCGTACCATGGGTTTCACTTGGTACTTCGGATTAAAAATGTGAATAGGCACTTTAGTATCAAAATGAGTAGCTACTACGGAAGTTATCTAGCACGAAGTTCCTCTACTGTGGCCGAGTAGTTAAGTACCTGAAGCAATGCTAGGAGAACCAAATGCACCTTGTGGTCATTAAGTGACAACTATTGTTTATGTGGTGTTTAGCGTGAGGCTTTTTTATTGGTTGAGTAGGAGCAGTAATCACCAAGGTACAGTGCTAATTACCAACGGCTTTGTGTTTCTTTTCCAAAGGATTATTACCTTAATCGTTGGCTTCATGTTATTTATTTTGTAGAATGACTACCAAAATGCTGAAAGATAAGTGTGTAACAATGAGTGCTAATTGGACGACAAGAATTATCCAATAAATAAACAGTTCTAAAGGCTGTATGTTCAGTTCACCATTGTATGTGAAAACTATTTACTTGGGAACAAAAATAAATGAAAACATTAAAATTTGCGTGTACAAATAGCCAGTATTACATAATTTGCACAATATCATTATGTAAAACTTGATCCATGAGGAATTTATAAATTTGTTTTTAGCTTTGTCTTAAACTAAAAGTTGCATTGCACTTTGCCTTAGAGATAAATGAACACAGCTAAAAGTATTGAAAAAATATGCTACTGGAAATTAAAGTGGTAAAGGGTTTTTTTCCCTTTATTCATGATCCACCATAAGTCTCATTAGTCTTTTTTGGTTTTTTTCTCCATTCCCCAAAGTAAATCTGAGGGCATTTTTCTTTTTCTATCTCCAGAAGTGAAATGGAGACTCAGATAATGGAGAAGTTTCCTTGCAAGAAATGTCAACTGTTTGTTGGACTCAGCAGCACTCAAACCATTCTAAACCAGGTCAAGCCTTATTTTCCTTTTTTTTTCCTGCTAGAAAGCATACAGAGAAAAAAAATTAATCAGGGAAAAGAAAAGTTGTTCACTTGACTTTGCAATAATTGTAGTTGTGCTTAGTTAATATTCATATTTAATTTAAGGGAAGGCTGCAGCAGTCTACTTCTTCACAGGCAATTTTATGGGCAACAAAAATTCCGGCTGAGTGGTTATGTTGCTGATGTCCATCTGAAGGCTTTTTCTTTTCATATTTTGATGAACTATCATTTCATCTTATTGTAACATGTATCGAGGGCTTGGAAGATAATTGGGGTTTTTTGGCAAGGGCAGACCAATTCTAATGTTCTGCTAATGTGAAAATCTTTACTGAAGTTTGCAGGATCAATATATCAGTGGATTGCTTGCAAGGACACACCAAAAGAAGGTCATTACAATCAAGGAGCTACAGATGTTTACAGTAGTTTCACCTCACCTCAAACCGCTGCTGTAACAGTTTGTAGTAGTAGAGACTTACCCATTCTGTATTTGTATCACTATCTTTCATAAAGTATGTGAATCACGAAGAATACTCTTTACCCATAATTTATATATACTATTACATGTGCACCATGCTCTGCTGAGTGATGCTTCTCAGCCTGGTATGATCTGCAACAAAATAATTATTAGAGCTAGTTCAAGCTTTTATTTCTATCAGGAATGTTTAAATTGTTTTCCAATTTAAAATTTTTGTTGTACTACAATTTTCATGAATGTGCTTGGTACTTACGCACTTTTTTGGTCAGCCTTTTATTCTGGAGACGTACAACTAGTTTTCTTCTAAGTAACTTCATTTGCCCTGAACTATCAAGGTGTGTTTGTGTGATGTCAAAAATATAATATTCAAATTAGATAATCTCAAGGCTAATTTGAAGAGAATAATTGTCTAAAAAGCTATTCTGGATACATCCCAACATTTATTTTTTTTGTGTGAGAAAGGGGTGCTGGTTTGCAGGTGTAATGTGTTAATATTCCTATTTACTTTGTAGTCCACCAAATTACAGAATTTGGTTTTATGTCATATTTTAAGGGAGAGGCCAAGCAAACTGTGGTGTTGATCCGTTTATCTCCTTGCATTTTTGTCCAGGCTGCTGTCTTGCTTCTTAACTACATTGTTCTAGTTTGTTGTCTGTTTTTCAAAAAGTATTGCTTTACACTTGATTTTACTGAACTTTGGAATATTGAATTTATCTTTGTGGTTTCTGAGCTTCTCTGCAATTTCTCAACATATTTTTCAGTTCTAATTCTTTTGTCTAAGGTGCTCACCAAGTCCCATTAGCTTGTGTGTCAGCTGCGCATTACATAAGCAAACTCATCACTGAAGCCATTAAAAGTAATATTGAATAGAAACATGCCCATAATAGATTTCTCTGGGTCTCTGAAGGGTTCTCAGTTATGAAGCATTCATTCCTGAGTGTTAACCTGATCTAGTTCTGAGATACAGTAACATTTTTGGGTTTTGGTAAGATAATGCTTCCTAGTTTTGAGTGTTCCTGACTCAAATTGCCTGCTAAGAGTCATACTATTTTTGTCCAGTGGGTCAAACTCAAGAATTCTGAACCAGTAGTTCTTGGAGAGTCCCTTTTACTGTTCTGGTGGTTAATAGTGCTCCTACAGCAAATGTGAAAATAGTCATCTTTAAACGGTCTCTGAGTACAACAAAGGAAAGTAAAACCTGTGATGAACCGCTTATTTTAATGTTCCCACTATTAAATTTTGCTAATTTCAGGACTTTGAGGGAATATGTAAGGATAGCTACCACTGCAGATTCTGTAATCAACAAAGGTTATGAATGTAATAGATGAGAAAAATAAATTCTTTGTATGATTTTTGAAAACTATGGTGATTCAGTGTAGCAGAACTGAAAAATATAGAGGACCATGTGGTTTTATTCTGATCACACTCAATTCAAGCTAGGCTACTACTCAAAGAATGGCATATATTACAGGATCAGTTCTAGTTTGCAGTAATAAGTTGGCTTAGAAGCAAATCTATTTAGGCAGTGAATGTATGACTTTCCAGTGTGACTTCCACTTGAATTCTGGATAGCTCAGTTCCATACTCTTTCATTTTTCCAGTATGATGGTCACAAAGGAACAGCTGAAAAATGTGTCTTGAGATTAGTGGAATTAGTCATAATTTGCCATTTTCTTCTCCATGCATTTTTCTTTCTTCTAATCCAATTTTTCACAACTATCTTTTTGCTCACAAGTATTTAACTTTTCACAGCTTTTTCCTTTTTGTACTTAACTACTTTGTAAAAAATTTGTGTTACATTCATCAGCTGGGTGGGTCAGCAGGAGATCAGGCGGGTCAAGCAGGACCTGCCTTTGATAAGCCCATGCTGACTGACCCTGATACCCCAGCTGTCCTGCACTTATGTGAGTGTGCTCAAGAGGAACTGCTCCATAATCTTCCCTGGTACCAAGGTCAGGCTGACAGGCGTGGAGTTGCCCAGATTATCCTTCCTCTCCTTCTTGTGAATGGGAGTCACATTAGCAGTCTCCAGTCGTCTGGGACCCCTCCTGTTAGCTAGGAGTGTTGATAAATGATGGAGAATGGCTTGGCAAGCTTCTCCCCAGCTCCCTCAGCACTAGCCCCAGAGACTTGTGGTGGCATTGCAGGTCAGTAACTGCTTCTTCTTGGATTGTGGGAAGTGTCCTGCTCTGTGCCTGTCTTCCAGCTCATGAGTGTGAATAACTTGAGGATAACAGGAAAGGTCATTAAAAATGGAGGCAAAAAGAAGGCATTGATTACCTCAGCCTTGTCCTTATCCTTGGTGATGATCCCTTCCATAGGCATTAAGAGGTAGAGATTCTCTCTGACTCTTTTTGCTGACATATACTTCCTAAATACGTATTGTCGTACTTCATGGCACAAAAGATGGGATAGCCTTGTCCTGGCAGCCATTAACTGTATCTCCAACTCTCACTCTCTGAACAGGAAAATTAAAGTATTTCTACTGTTTTCTCAGTATTATTTGGAGATATTTGTGTCTGTTCCATGTGTGTATAGGTTCAAGACTACAAAGTCGGGAATCTACAAGCAAAGCACAAGTTGTTTCTTCAGCAGGAGAATGTATTTGCCATTTCTCAAGTGAGAAATGGGGTTTTTTGTCACATAATACAAGAGTAGCTATCAAATAAAATTGGAAAACTTAACAGTATGTTCTAAGTCAACCAAGCAAAAGCCTCTTTTGTATCTAGTATCAGAATATGTGGAGGTTTCCACATACCTAGCCTTTGTGTTCAAAAAAACTATTAAAAATCAGCCTGGTGAATATGATGAAAAGAAAACAAAACAGTAAAACAGGGACATGGGTGGTCAATTAAAAGAGAACTATTGCAATATGTAATAAAATATTTTTTTGGTGTGCAAGAGCATTTTTTCCTCGTGTTGTATAGCACAATTTCCCAGATGAGGGACAGCTACACAGCTCAGTTATACAATTTGATCAGAAAGAGCAAAGACAGCAGATCCAGGATGTGTAGTCTTCTCCAGAGGTTATCAAACACCTGTATAAATTTGGGCCATTACTACTGTCATCCAACTTGTAGACTAATGGCAAGACACAACCTTGCAGTTGTTCTGTTCATGCACATTTACGAGCTTGTTCTTAACAGTTATGTGTAAGTAGGACTCTGGATATATTTTTGTTTTGTATCTATCCTTGTTTTTGACTAAATCAAGTGCATGAATATGAAATACGCCTGCTTGGCATGAGAGGTATGTGATTTAAGGTACTGAGTTTTTATTTCAACTAGAATGTACAGGCCTCATCGATAGCCTCATCAATAAGCAGACTTTTCCTAATTTAGTGTTCATACTATAGTCAGAGCTGAAGAATGTTTCACTTCAGTTTAGCTTTTGTCAGTTTATCTTGAAGCCAAAATAAATCATTCACTATGGGACAGTGTACAGGGCACCCCTAGATTTAGTGATGCCAATTGAAGAAGTAGATGTCTGCTGTCTGCCACTGCTGTTTACAATAGGTCCTGTTTGCAGTGGTTTGCCAACACAGCGGTTTGTGTGGCCACTCTCTAATATGAGAAATTTGGATAAATAAGGTTGATTTTGACTACTAAGGTAGTGGTGTGATTCAACGTATCAGATTTTGATAAAAGTAATGGTGCTATAGGCTATGTTTTCAACGCATTACCGGGAACTTAATTCTTCTTAAGGAATGCAGTGGTGGGTGAAGGCAACATATAGTTCAATTCAGAAAAGGACACCCATCTATAAACAGAAATTTATACAAGGGATTAACAATCAGTTACACAATTCTAAACTCACATTCTAGTGACTTCAGGGACATTTTTGTATTAAAGATCCTTGTGCTGCTTTCAAGGAACCCTAATTAGTTGTTCAGACTTTTTCTGTGGTCAAACACATGTAAGTTCTGCTGTCTTGGCTTGCATGGATTTTGCATTCATTGGTGCACTGATTTTGCCTGTAGTCTGTGTGAGAGTGAGAGCCTGTTCACCTTTTGCCATATTGTTCAGAGATGTCTACATGCTTAACTTATTATGAAGTGTCATTTTAATACAAGTTTTGTTGATCTAACTGAAATATGTTCTGGTGTAAGTAAAGATGATGTGCTTGGAAGCCTCAGAGGCGGATAATGATGCTTAGTGTCCAGTTTGTCTTGTGCAAACGTATAGTTATACAGCCGAGACAGGTAAAGGCAGTTAGACTTGAGCAAAGAAAGTTTTCAGAACAGCTGTAGCTACATACTATCTTTATAGCTCATAATATATGAAGTTTACTAATTTTCTAAAATTAGTAAACCCCATAGTTATAAGTAGGGGGGGCAGGGGGGAATGCAGATAATGAAATTGCTGAATTCAGCAATGAAGAGTATTTCCTCAGCTTTGCTAGAGAAATCTTGTGAGAAATTGCTAAGGTCTTCTAGGTTACACTAGGTTCAAATGGTGCTTCTTATATTACAACTATGCCACAAACTCTCTCAGATTAATATGAAATATTTTAATAGTACACTTCCCTATGGTAGCCTTCCAGTCTTGAATCATCTACATTACAATTGATGTAGTGCCAGGAAAGCACTGTTCCTGGAACTAGCCTACTAGGTTCCTAAAAGTTTGTGGAAATAAACTGGTGGCAGAGACTTGGATGTGCCATTCCAGTGTAACCTGTTACGGCTGGGGTGTGGACACAGCGCTGTTTCTTAGCCAAAAGCCATAAAGTGGCAATTTTTGCCATGGAGTTTTGTTGGATGTCTAGGGCTGTGGAACAGGATGCAGTACTTTTGGAAGGATGTGTAAAAGCAGCTTGTTATGCAGATCAGTTGGGGGTCTGAGTTCCTTGGAGTTAAGCAGTCTTCCCTTTTCGAAGGTGTAGGATGGAACTGGGTGTGTATCTTGGAGGCTTAAAAATGGGCATTAGTAACCATGCAAGATTCCCAGGGAAAATTATGCTGCCTGACCCAAGAGAGAAAAGACAAGTTACTGCCCATTTCAAAAAGGCACCCTGCTCTTTTATTTTCAATTCAACAAATCTTGTTGAAGAGATTTCACATCCCAGTGAGAGGGACACTTGTTTGTCCTGGCTGGCAGAAGGCAGAACGGTCTCTGTGTCAGTAATGTCTTTAACTGCTGCAACAGCTTGCTTTGATGGTTATGAGTTAGTGCCCTACATCTCTTTCCACTTTTTATGCCCAGGTGGAATAAAATGTATGTGAGAGACCATTATCACATTCAAAACATTGTATTCTGGCTCACCTGTTTGATTTTTAGAACTTTAAAAGCCTTTATTAGTCTGAATGCCTCTTAAATGCCTTAGGCATAGGTTCATCTAGCCTCACATCTTTTTTACCTAAGACAGAGAATAATCAGAGCTATACTTTAATTAAAAATCCTGTTAACATTCTAATAGGTTTGATTTTTTTTAAAAAAAATGCTTATTGTTGCTAAAGGAGTAGAATTGCATACTGGTTTTAAAGAATGTGCAAATAACTGATTTCAAATAAGAAGGTACTCGGAGGAGTTAAGTTCTGTGTAAAAGGGTTATACTAACGTTTTCAAAAGTACTTTTGTTAGCAACTGTATCAAAACAAATTTTCTTTCTTCCACTTCCTCTAGACTGTATGAAACATACACAGTTAACCAACCCTCCTTAATTTCTGACAATTAACCACTTCCTAAAAGCACTTAGGACTTTTCTTCAAAATTACCTTAATGATGATTTTTTCTTTTCTAAAACATGTATAGAATGATCTACTAAGAGCAGTAACAAAATAAAGCAAAGAACTATAGATGTCAGGTCACTGCCTGGGGCAGGGTATGGAAATCTGGGTAAAAATCAATTATCGTTTGTTATTTGAGGTAGTTGTCAGGGTCCTAAAGAGTCTTACATGACCTTAAAGTACTTGAAAAGTTTTACTGTAAGATGTTGAGGAGAAAGCTGCTGCAGATCCTTGACACACTACTGTCTGGAAGAAACCAGAAAGTTAAAAACCTCAGAATTCATTTGTTCAGGATAAAAGATGAAAGTATGCAGAAAAAAGACCATCAGGCAATTGTGGGTTTATATTGTAGAGGTGTTTGTCTAGCAGAAATTTAAGTCTAGTGCACTTGCTTATTTTAGTAAATATAAAAGTATGTGTTTAAATGGATCATCTTTGGCTAGAAGCTTTTGAAAGCAGAGCAATTCCACTCCAGAGAAGCAGATGAGCTAGGTAAACATACACTTCTTAGATATGTCAGTATTGTTTTGTCAATGAGGCACATAATTTTCTTAATTTTCTGTACTTTTTATATGACCTTTGTGTTTACCTCCTATTTAGCTGGATAAATGGATTTCTCTACAGATGTCAGGGTACTGTCACCTTCCTCCGTATTGCCTCCATCCATTCTGATGTGTGCTCACAGTGACATAAAGGGCTATGGCTATGTACCTTTTGTCCCTGACAGCCATCTGCCTTCTCACTGAGTCCAGTGATTTGAACAAATCATCAAGCAGAAGCAATTTACAGTCTGGGTGTTTATGGAAGCCTCTAAGGTTTTTATGAAAAATTATGCATGTGTATGTGTGCTGCATTTTCCCTTCATGCGTGTTATCAGCATTTAATTCTGTATGTTGCTGTCATGGTATATAGACTGATACACAGTACAGATGCATGATTGTGTTAGATTTGCTCAGAAGTCTTTCAAAAAGCACAGGGAATCTTCATTTTGCTTGTGAACTTCTGAACTTCTGTTAGGATTGGATGCATTAAGAATAATTAGCAGGGAATATAACAAATTTGTGAGTGGGTAGATGCAAGCACTCTGAAGAGTAGTAAGGCAACCATCCCCACATTAAACAAATAAGGTCATATGTAAAAGTTAACTGAAAACCAGTACTAGACTGCTGTTAAAGTTATGTCCAAGAACAAAACAAATAGAATCAGTTACAAACAGAAAGAATAAGCAAATATAGTGTAAAAAATATGCTGATGTAGTTCTACATGTGAAAGAGATAATGACAGAGCAAGTGTAAGAACATTATAACTGAAGATGTAGTTGTGCTAAGGCCTGAAAGAGGTATGAAAGGCATGGAAATCTAGAAGTCTCTTTCAAAGCCATTATTTTCCTATACCACATAAGCAAATGAAGCCATTTGATTTGTACCTAGAAAGGGGCGATGCATTATTATTAATTAATTTGGATTTATGATTCTAACCATCTCTTTTTTGGGGGAGATGTGATAAATGTTATTGATTAAAGCGATGATTAGAGCAATGTCTGTCTTCCATCTTTCATCTGTTCTTCCGACATCCCTTCCACTACAGACAGCTACTGTCCTGCCTACTAGGCTGCAGAGAAGGCACAAAACTTGCTACTTCAAGTCGCTGCAGTACCAGAAGAAAAGAATTTGCTGCTTTAGTTGCTTAAGTTTGTTTCTGCTGCTGGCTTCCACCCCTTAACTTTTTACTCAGAAGCCAAGGTTATGCAAGTAGAAAGTCAAACTGACTCTTCAGGTTGTATAGGCTGCTGAAGCAACTGATAATAGCTGCCTTAACCCAGACAAAGTGAGGAGTCTGCTGTTATAAGTTGCGGCCTACTTTGGGCCAAAACCTTGTCTGTTGTACTCTCAAGACTTTGAACAGACTGTGTTTTAGAACCTGGGAAGGTTTTCCTTTCAGAGTAATCTAAACACAATGCACAGGGCAGCTTCTTCTAAAAGCACTACACTTTCCCAAACAGCCCCTGAGAAGAAAGATCTTTACTCAGTACAGATGTAGACTGGAAGTTTAACCCTAAATACACCAGCAGCAGTTCCATTGATCCTGGAACAATTCTACAATATAAATTGCTCACTTGAAAACAAATTGGCTGGTTGGATGAACATCTAGCAATTCATGTTGTCTGGCAGGTTGACCTGAACAACAGGATTAAAGGCCTGTGTTTGTCACCATATGAAGAATCGTGGAGGTATGCGATCACACCATATGCATGAGTGAGGAATAGTAGCAAGGTCTCTTTTTAGCCGGTGGGCAACTTGACAATAAAATTGTTACCTAAAACCCATGGGCTGTTGAAATAAAACACAAATATAGTAGAGACAGTGGGTCTCACTGCTGTGTAGTCAGCACTCGGAGTGTGATACTGCATTATTCTGCCAGATCTACAGATAAGGCTCTATTACCAGCATTGTCAATGTTTCTATAGCTATTCACTGCTCCCTGTCCTGTCACCTGCCAAACAAGATTTTTATCATTCTGAAGAATGAAGGATCCCAATACAGAATGTTGCTCCTTCTTCATACCTGCTTTCCCTTACCTGATTCCTGCCTTCAAATCTACCTTCAGATACATGAACCTGCTAGCTTACATCTGTGTTCCTAGCTGCTATAACTGATCTCTTTGGAAGAGAAAGGGACTTCTGTGTATCTAAGGGAAAAGAAGCAGAAAGGCGGTGAAGGTTCAGAGAATACTAGAGGTGGTAAGAACAAGAGAGGCCATAAAGGGAATGAAGGGGGAAAAACAGCAGAGGTAAAACTAATCAGTTGAAGCTATTCAGGCTAAGAATGAAATGGTGAAAGGGAGTTTCCTGGCTGCTAGCGGGGGAAGCACATTTTACTAAGCTAGTTCTATTGCTTCCTCAAAGCTGCTACACCTCTTGCTGGTAGCTGATGTATAGAATCATAGAATCACTACAGATTGGAAGGGCCCTTGAAAGATCATCTAGCCCAATCCCCCTGCCACAGCAGGATCACCTAGACCAAGTCACACAGGAACACATCCAGGCGGGCCTTGAACATCTCCAGTGAAGGAGACTCCATCACCCTCACTGGGAAGAAGTTCCTTCTCAGGTTGATGTGGAACCTTCTATGTTCCAGCTTACANCTAGGGTTGTTCTTGCCCAGATGTAAGACTCTACACTTACCCTTGTTATAGCTCATTAGATTTTTCTCAGCCCAGCTCTCCAGCCTGTCCAGATCTCGCTGAATGACAGCACAGTCTGCTGGGGTGTCAGCAACACCACCCAGCTTTGTCTTATCAAAGCTCTATGTGTAACTAGATTTAGATGTTAGGATTACTGGGGTTTTTTTGGATGTAGGTTGGACTGGATGATCTTTAAGGTCTTTTCCAACCTTATCATTACTGTGATACTTCTAAACTAGTTTGTGTGTTATTTCATCTGATAGGTGTTTTTTGGAACGTCTTGCATCAGTGACTTCATGCAGAACCACGTATGAGCAAAGTTGGCTAGAGCATGATCTTAGGAATAAAATAGACTTTAATAGAGATTGTAAACAACTACTGCCTCTTTACATGCTGCCTTGTGTCACATGCACCTTGTTATTTTTCTGTCACAATTAAAGCAATGGTGACCAAGTTAATGGACAAGTACTTTAAGACTGCTGCAGTGGTGGAGAGGTTACTGCTCAGCTAAGGAAGTTAGCCTTCAGAGATCTCAAATTCCAGTCACTATGTAAGTGCAGTCTTCCAGACAGGGTTATTCAACATGTGGGTGGATTGTGTCTGTTACATTGTTGAGTAATTTTACTCAAACATTCTGGCTATTGGCAGGTGCTGGTGAATAGAAAATTTTTTGTGAAAATAACTGTAATAGTTACCACAAGACCTGCAAGAGACTAGTATAAACTGTCAGGAGTGGAGGTCTGCAGTTAAATTGAGTTTGTATTTATTGACCAGGCTTTGACAAAGACCTTCTGGAAAGTAATAAGCACTGATTTCAAGGCTTCACAAAGATGTCAGTGCAGATATGACTTGAGATGTCATGGGTGAAGACTTTCCTGCTTTGTTTCTGAAAGTACAAACATGATCTATGTTTGTCCCTCTTTGGAAATTCTTTCATTTTTAACTTAAATTGCTGCCAAAGCATTCTGGAGTTATACTACACATAGCTATCACCTTTTTTTCTTCCTAAGAAATACTGCTTTCATTTCTTCTGTTAAAGAAAGCAGTATTAATTTGCACTGGATGCTAAAGTAAGTTAATCTACTGCATGAATGCTCTTGTTCATATTCCTAACACTGGCCACCGTATTATGTACTCTTGGCATATGGAACCGTGTTGACACATTATGGTAAAATTTCTGACTCAGCATGCCACAGTGATGAATTTTCTCCCCCAGTGTTCCTGATGTCTGCAAGTATACTGTGGAGAATAATATTCTTGTACTATAAATGTAATTTGGTCAAGCACCTAAGTTCTTGCAAGATAGACAATCTCTAGTTTGAAAGCACACAGGCTGTATCCACTCACCCTGCAAGAAAGAATAAACTAGAGGCAAAGACGTGAACAGTGCACAGAGGTCAACTCCTTATCCACTGATCTAAGTGGTTGAACCTTTGCTGACATGGTGAATTTATCCTTACAGCTCACTACATTGCATTAATTACTTGATGGGAAGAGAAGTGATTATTTCAAAGGCATACAGTGAAACAACCAATGTCCACAAAAATTATGACAGGTTTAAAAAACTGATGGGTTTAAAGTTGGTTTCCATTTAGTAAAAATGTCTTTACAAGACAAACCTTGCAAGAATAGATAGTGAAAATAATTAGTGACTTGTCCTTGTAACAACTTGCTGACTAACTTCAAGGGGTGGAAATGTTTGTAGGCGGATGTACTTTCAATTTCAAATACAAGCAGGGCTTTGTAAACATGTTCAAATCATTGTGCACATAGCAGCTCTGTTTGTGCCTGGAACCAACTCCAGATGGATTATGTATAAACGGAGTAGAAATATGCTACATTTACAGAATAATGCAATTAACACATTTAAATGTTTAAGACACTTTGCTCTTTACAGTCCCACAGAAATTTTGCTATCCATAGATATTTGCATGACAGAGTTATTTTGTGGTGTACCGTCTCCAAAAAGCACATTACAAATTGCTGCACTATCGGTTTTGCCTTGCAGATGGATAAGGGTAAGTCTGTGACTACATTCCGTTCCGGAAGAGCCATTTTTTGGTTTTAATTGGTGCAGCTCACAATCACCATCGCTCCCAATCCACTCTCACTAATATCCACCATCCACAACAATTTTTTTTGGACTTTTTTAAGACTGAGCCAAGGGGACGAAATAGTGGCTGAGTCACTTCTGTTGTGTGCCAACAAATCACTCATTTGCTGATTGGCTGCCTGCCTTTGATCTGGATTATATCATACCAGGGAGCTGCTCCAGCTGGCCAGGAATGTGAGTTGTAGTCAAGGATACCTGTAAAACACTGGGAGCTGCAGCAAAGAATCTTTGAAGAGAAACACAGGGAAAGGCAAATTAGAGGGAAAGCATGGGAAAAAACAGAGGCAAGGAGCCAATTTCTGCTCTCAGCCTCACTGATGTCGCTAGTGAGACTCTGGTCCTCAGAGTGCTGTGGAAAGAAGAATAGAGACAGGTCTGAGGGAACGATGACAGACGAGCAGAGGTGATAGAAGGGATCATTAATAATATCTCAACTTTAATCTTAATAACTACTCTGCTTTAGCACTTGTAATCCCTCTTTTTTCCGCCAAAAGCTCAAAATTAATAAAATCTCGACAAGCGCGTCATCATAGCTTCAGCAGTGATTTTTACTGATGTCACCCTCAGCTGCAGATCCATCTGAAGATCAGTGTGTACAGATATAATGAAGAGGGAAAGGTTTAAACCTCTTCATTTTTCAGGTGAAATCCTGTAGCAACAAACTTCCTTATATTTAAAATCTACTTTCTTTTAATCTTCTACATGCTTCCAAGGTTGCTTATCTGCTTTTTGTTGTGCACTCACTAGGAAAAATAGTTGAAACCCAGCATGTGATTAAAAACATCTCATCCTTTCAAGCTTGGTTGCCATTTCTTTATCATGTCTTAGACAAAATGGCTATTCATTACCAAGAAAGCATTCTCCCATTTCGCCTGGACAAATGTGTCACAGTATGATCATACACAGCATACCTCTTTGCTTCCCTCTCAGCGGTTCATCCTCTATCCTCTCCTATCTCTTGCAGTCCTTGCATCTGCTATCTTGGAGGTGAGGCCCATTATGCAGCTTCCCCTTCAACCGATTCAACATGAAAATTGGTCTTTCAAAGCTGAGTCTATGGTTTCAAGCATTTGTCAATATAAAGGAATGCCTAAAATTATGTGTATTAAACCATAATTACCAAATGGTGTGGTTTCTGACAAGTGCTTTGAGAAATACTCATCAGTCTCTTATTAATATCCCTTTTACATGCTACTCTTTTGAAAAGATTCCCCTGATATGCAGATTGCAGCTAGAGATAACAAGGATATATAAGAAACTGTTAGGAAATGAGATTATACCTTTGGCATGAATAAGAGCAGGGGTCTTTGTACCACTGATATCATAGTGTTGGCGTTTCTGTAATCTATGGCAGATTGATTTATTGCACATTATTATATATATGCAGATAAATTCCTTGCATCATACACAGTAAAGAGAAGAGGCCCTGAAATTCCTACCAAAAATATTTCTGCTCTTTGTTTCGCAATGAATAATGTCTGATTAATGTGAAATATATATGGCAGAAATGCATCAAAACCGATTTCCCCTGAGGCTAAAATTGTATTTGAACTATTAAAAAAAATGGAGTTTAGCACCATCCAAGTAAGTTTCTTTTCTGCCTGCAGAAAATATCTGCTGCTCTCCCGAAGAGTAGTCTAGTTCTTTATAATATTTTTCTTTCATTTACCTGCTTGTACAGTATTCTCTTGCAATAACTCTAAGAATAAAAGTAAACATACTCATACTTCAGAGTAATCTTTTTAGCTTGTAGAAGGAATAGGAAATGTCTGATCCTCTCCCCAAACACAAAAACCAGTCAGATAATAGATGGGAAAGTGCTTGGGAAAATTCCCATGTTCGTAAAGTTTTGGAAGAACTGCTTGTTTCTCACTCTTTTATAAATCAGGCTGATGCAAAAGAAGTCTGTGTATGGCTTGAACCAAAGCACAATATTAAGGTGCCTACATGCTATACAATAGTGGGAACTGCACTTACACAATATGATGTAGGAATTGTTGCCAGCCCTGATGTAATATCAATATTAGCATAAAATAATCTATTCTAAGTGTGATAAATTCCTCTAAGGATGTTAGAATTATTTGGTTCAGTCCAATCACTTTACCATTCCTTTCTCTTCCTGTAGTTCAGACATTCTTAGGTAAAACACTGCAAATACTGGAAATAGTTTGAGTCTAAAAGAAGTGCTGAAATCTCTCTGTTTTAATTTTCACCATGGTTTCAAATAAGAAAAACAGCAATACATGATTTGAATGCAGGCAGAAATTAAAAGATGCACTATGTAGCAGGTGCTCATATGACTTTTTGAACCCTCCAGGATCTGGACTTACATATTAAATATTCATAGGTGAGATACAAACCCCTCTGTATTTCTGGTTTCTTCACCTTATGGCAGGTTTGGTTGAAGGCAGAAGTTATCCCTTCAGTTGGATTTAGAGTTTTGGCAGTCCAGCATATTCCATGTACCACTGAAGTGCTGTAAGGTAGCGTAGCGATAAAATACTACTGTTTTCCACAGCTCCTTGGAAGTTTAATGTAAATAACTGCAATGCTTTACTGCTGGTTTAAGTGGTTTGCCAGTAAGAGGTTTATACTTTGTCCAGAAACTGTTATTTGTTCAACAGCTGGAGTTGCATTCTTGTAAAAGCAATGGCAAGATGTGGTGCTGTGTGTTTTTTAAAGCTTGAAAATGCTTTCAGAAAAAAGATTTTTCAGGTTCCAGATGTAACTACACCTCCAAATATAATCAGAATGTGATCTATGCTATTTTTCCTTAACTTTAGTAATTCTTAGCATTTTCCCCATAACATTTTCCTAAGTATTTAAAATGAAAGAGAGAAAAGAGAGAACTGAATATGGCTAAAACAATAGTTTTTGATCAACTATTTAGGTTTTTCTGATGCACCTGACATTGTACATTGCGTGAGACCTTGAGTTTTTATGACATTGGACATTCTTTGAGTACAAGTTGCTCAATAGATCTCTGGAAAAAGACAACGATTAATTTTATGAGACAGAAAATACTACTCCCAAAGTTTCGAAAGCCAGAAGTACTCTGTGTTTTAGTATCTTTTCAGACAGATCAGTGGACCTTGCTTTGTTTAGCAATCACAGATGTGAAAATAAAAATTTAAAACCCCTAACAATTCTTAGCCTCTTGACAGAATATTAATAAATGAGCACTTTTGTGTCCAAGTAGCACAGTTGTTGACTGATGATGTGCTAGTGAGCCCAGACTGTTGTTTTTAAATTAAACAACAGCAAAATGCACAGTGAGTCAGGAATCAATGTGTTATTTTGCCCTTCTTGAAACATCCAGACACTGCTTCCTTGTTTATGAATTGTGCAATATATTTTTCCATGAGTATATTGACACCTGTATTTCCTTGGCCACTTCATCTTACTTTAAGAATGTTTATTAAGCTCCACACTCCAAGAAATCTGAAACGGAAATCTTTCATCATTTTGTCTTTTCACTAGAAGAAGCATAGAACAGACATTTAATTTAAGATTTTAAATTCACAGCAGTACAAAGATGCTGACAGTAAGTGTCTGAGTGCTTCCGTGCCAAGGCTTGCTTAAGCACAGCACAGAGATGTAGTTTTTATAAAATATATTCCCACTACTGCAGTACCCTGAAGGTGAGAGCATGAAAAACCATCTGGAAATAAAAGAAAGGAAGCGATAGTGTGCTGAGAATCTAAAAGGATCCATTCTTTTTTGTGAGAAAATTGTTGAATGAGTGACCATGTGTTCAACAGTAGACAATACCTAAATAAACAAGCTTCTTGATGCTGATACTCAAAGCAAACATTTTCAAAAGTGTAAACAATTAGTCTTGGAATTACAGTGCCTAAACTTAAAATCTTTCTCAGAAGGAAAGTTCCCATAACAGTAAATGTACTGAGACCAATTTTTTATTTCACACTGACTTCGTGCACAGAACTTTTATTGCCATGGACTGGCTGACATTCGATTTTGCTTTAGCAGTAGCTGTGCAGAATGATAGAATTCAGTCATACTTGTGACTGCTTTTGAAAGAGAGAGGGGTAGGAGAAAGGGAGCCCCATTGCCTAAAAAGCAGAAACATCTGCTGAAGTTATTAACAGTTTTTTGGCTGAGTTCAGCAGCAGGGCACCTTGTGGTTGATTCTTCCCTCAGCAATACAAAACAATACAGTTAAAGTTACTATAAGTAAATAGTAACTTTAAAGTAAATTTCCCCTTTCCAGAAAGTAATCTAATGAGGCAAAACCTATTTTTTGAAAAGTGGTACCTGTGCCACAACCTACTTGCAGCTTCTGGCTAACCAGGATTTTTACAGCTCCAGTTACGTTATTCATGTTTCTGTAAGTGATCTATTCATAGATGCTGACAAATCCTTCAAATGGCTCATTTCACCTTCTTCAGCCTCCAGGGAGATACTTGGACTCAGAAACACAGTTTCTTGAGAGGCTCTGGGAGCAAATTCAAAGCTGACCAGAACTCAGATGTTCTAAATTTCACTGATTGTTTAAGGCATCCCTTCCAGAGTAATTTAAACTGAGCTGGCAAACTGTGTAGATTAAAACACAGACTTTCATCTTATTTCCATTGTCTATTACAGACTGGGTGGTGGGTGGAGGAAGGTGCATGTATAAACAAGTTCTAAGGTAATATACTGGCAAGTCTGCAAGTGCTGAAAAAGAGAGTATGCTTCATGCTCAAGTGCTTCCTCAACAAAGAAAAACAATCCTTGTAGATGCTCATCTCACAAATTTTACACATAATGTCTAAGGTTTTTGAAAGGAGGAGTGATTCTGGTGCCGAACTTGTTGTGCTTTCTTTAAAGGTTAGTTGGTACCCACTGAAAATGAGATAAAATGTGCTAATTTGCATTTTCAATAGGGAGAATATGTTCTTCAGGGTGGATTAGCTGAAATGGGCTAGGTAAATTTAGCTGAAACTCAAACGTTTCTCCTTCCCTAGAAGTCTTCAACACTGCTTATTTTTTCCACAGTCCTCAGATTTGCTTCTTTTTTGTGTGATGTTGAAAAGCGAGAATTTGCTTCGCATAGTGTTCAACTTCTCTGTTGTGTAGTTTCCTTTCAGAAAGTGTATCCAACTTCTAGTGTCCTTCTGATCATACAACATAGTACAACTATGCTACACTAGGTACTTCAGTAACTTTTGCAAATGTTCAGCTGTAATAGTAATCTTGTCTTGTAGTAAAATTTCACTCACAGATTGGGGTAAATATGATATTAGCATTTTTTAGTTTTGCGTATGATTTCTATAAAATCAACAAGTATTGCCCTGTTTTTAAGGGTTGGCAGCCAGAACAGAATAGCTAAGTCTCTTAGCACTAAAGAGTTTAGGCACCTAGAAACTAAATGTAAAGCTGCAGTCCACGAGGGTAACAGAGCTACAATCTGTGACAATGAATTCTAGCAGAATCAGATATCTCATGTTGCTCAGGGTCATGACCTGCCGGGATGCGTTCCTGTGTGACTTGGTCTAGGGGATCCTGCTGTGGCAGGGGGATTGGACTGGATGATCTTTCGAAGTCCCTTCCAATCCCTTATGATTCTATGACTGGTTGGTTTTGAATATGTGCAAGAATGGAGACTATACATCAATTTTGAATTCTTAATCACCCTCACAAATAATTTTTTTTTCTGATGGTGAAATAGAATGTCTTTTATTTTGGTTTGTGCTCACTGCTTCTCCTCCTTTCACTGAATATTGCTGACAAGAGTCTGAGTGTATATTTTATATTCTCTCTCACTAGGTATTTATATGCATTTACAAGAGATGTCCACTGCCCAGATACCCCACTCCAAGTCTCCTCCAGGCAGAACCATCTCAGCTCTCTGGCCTCTCTTTCTATGAACAGTGGTCCAGTCTGTTCATCATATTTGTAGCCTCTCATTAGAACATCCTCACTGCAAGATGTTCTTGGTGGCCTAGATCTGGACACAACTGCATGTGCATGTCCCTTCACTTGCTGGCAATGCTCTTCCTGTTGTAATCCAGGATACCATTGGCGTTTTTCTCCACAAGCATATGTTGCTCAACTATGGTAAACTTTTTGTTCAGCAGGACCTCCAGCACATTTTCTGACTACCTGCTCTCAGCTATTCAGTTCTCTGCTTATAGCCCCTAAGTACGGTTTTGTATGTAGATCTCCCCGCCTGATTTGAGTGCTCTGCTTTCTAGGTCATGCCTGAGACACTCCAGAGGTTCAGAGGTTCTTCAATAACTGTGCCTACAGCTCCAAAGTGTTCCAGTGCTGTCATGCACCTGAATAAATATTGCTGTCAATGAGTCATTCCACAAAAGAGCAGCTCTGGTCATTTTCATTCTTAATACAGTTGGCAATCAGGTAGCCATCTTTTTTTCTTTTTTGCAACAGAGCTTGCCCTGCAAACAAGGAACTGGGCTTCTTTGTTTTCAGCAATTTCGGGAAGTTCAGAATCACAGCTTTCAGAGAACCCAAGATCAAATTAACTTATTTTATTTTCGGGCCAGTGCCTACATGCTGTTGAAAAGCCCTGGCATGATAGTGCTTTTAAGAGCTCATCTAGGCTGGATGCTGTGTGTAGGCCTGCAGCAACAAGCTGCCTTTCCAGTGGTGCTCAGATACCATGGCAACTGTCACTTTATAAATAGACAGATAGCAGCCCAAGACCCTGAGCCATCCCGTTGCCCAGAGCTACTGAAGCTTCACAAGTTCCAGTAAACATTAAGGGTTGAAGTAAGCCTCATATGAGCAATCACAACTCCAGTGACTTCAACTGAGTTTGTCCCCCTGTCACCCTTAGCACTAGTGAGATAATTGCTATTAAATGTAAATTACTTAGGAAAAAAGCTTTTGGGTAGAAACTTAACCAGTTAAACAAACATATCATAGTCATGATAAGTGAACTGGAGGTGGTAAATCAATCAACTTTTACTGTTTTATTAAGAGGTGAAGGTTCGAAATGGCTCCACTACAGACAAATCCCTGTAGACAGTTTCCACTTTGAAACAAAAGATCATATCCAGGAAAGCAGGAGTAGGCATATTAGAAAAATTGATTTAATAAAATTAATTCCAGCAATTTACATCTGTTCACTGCAGATGGAATTTGTACTAATGGTCAATACCTGGAGAGATGAGAGGCATTTGCCTTTGTTTTAAAAATATAACATATAATAATAGTTTAAAGAATGGGACTTACAAAAGGCACATTGAAAGGACTCATGAATTTACCAGGTAGGCCAGAGTTAGGATTGTCTGACAGTGGGCAGCTACTGATTTAATACAGTTGTACTGGATTGGGCTCCATAGTAGTTCCTATGGTTTTAGGCACTGCTGAGCAGCGTTTGCAGAGCATCAAAGCCTTCTCCGCCCCCTTTGACTCTGTTGTCATCTGTTAGGAAGGGACTCAGCCAGGCAGATGGCCCAGACCTACCAAAGAGATTTTCCCATGTCTGTTCAGCAATAAAATGGAGGGCAGAGGGGCTCAGGAGCTGGTGGGTGAGCAGTCTAGCATGGGAGGTGGTTCGTGGGTTGGGTTTTTTGTGCTACTTGCTTTGTTTTGTTTTCTTTATGTCTTTTTCAACTTCACCTGTTAAAACATTTTTACCTTAACCCATGAGTTTTGTTGGGTTTTCTATTTATTTTTATTGTTCCCTATGCCATTGTGATTCTTGGTCAGAAAGTGATAAATTGGCTGTGCAGTCCTTAGTTGCCTACTAGGTTAACCCACAATACTATTTTAGTGTGGCTTGTGAAAATACCAGTTTTCAGGGCAGTGCTTTAGATATGTGATTTGAACTCGTGAGCTAACGGAATAGAATCTTTGTTTAATACTATAAAGCCAGAGAATTGGGCAGTATTGAACAGTGAGAGAAATTCCTCACATTCTCTAAAAAGCTCAGTGTGGAGTGAGGCAGCACCACAGAATCCTGCCAATCCTTGGCTTGTCTTCCTTGTCTTTCATTAGTTAACAGTGGTGACTGACAAGATAGCCTTTAAACTGCAACCACCTTCACAAGACATCTGTCAAGAGGGATGAGGACTGCTAATAGTACTTCGCTTTCTTGTTTCAAACTCACTTAGTTCTGTCACTTGTAAGAAAAATGTTTTACTGCCCATGTGTTATTTTCTTGGAAGAACTGCATTTCTTTGTAAGAGAAAGCTGGAAACATAGGGAAACCTGTACCCATTGTTTTGAATATCAAATACTGAAAATATTTGTTATTTATCTGGGAAAAAATCATTTTCAGATGGAAGTGCCAGGCCTATAAAAAGCTTGTTAAGGGGGTAGGAAATGTTATTTTCGTAGTGTTTACCCACCAATAATCTAATCTTACAATAAGAAGTTGCTATGATGTGCTTTCTTCCAAGCCAGTGCAACTCTGGTCTGCATGATCTGCCAGCCAGGTCAAGTCCTGTACTTCCTAAGGTTTACTTCTTTATCAGAAGCATAGATACCAACATTCTGGAATGGAGTTAATTTTCTTCCAGGTGGTGCTGTGTTTTGGTTTTGTGACTAAAGCAGTGGTGATCACACACAAGCACTGTGGCTGTTACCAGAGTGGTGCTTGCACAGCTTCAGGGCTTTCTCTTTGTCTCTCTGTCTCCCCAGCAAGCAGCTTTAGGGAGCAGGAGAAGATGATAGAGGACATAACCAGGAGAGCTGACCCAAATGACCAATGAGATATCTTGTGTCATAAATCTTGACAATCAGCATTAAAAATGGAAGGGGATATGTGATTATTTGAGGATAACCTTTGCTTGGAGACTAGCTGGGTATCAGTCTGCATGTGAGAGATGAGGAGTCTGCTTGGGGACAAAGGTTTATATGGGCCTTTGCATCACTTAGGGTTTTATTCGTTTCATTCCTGTTTTCAGTCCTTCCTCTTTGTTTCACTTATTAAAGTTTTTTTGTCTCAATCCCTGTGTATTTTTGCTTTTGTTCTTCCTATTTTCTGCTTTGTCCCACTGTGGTGGAGGGGACTGGTGAAATGGCTGTGTGGGGCTGAGCTGTTTACCAGCTGTCATGGTTCATGCAAGTGGAATAGTAAATGTTCTTTGCCATGATCTCCAAGTGTAAAACACAAAATCAAGGTGACCACATCAACAGGGTTCTGCTTCAATCCAACAATGCAATTTTATTGTTTTGCCTATAAAGCAGCATGTGATAGACAGAAAGAATGACGGAAAAAGAGGAAATAGGGTAAAGTAAAGATAGGAAAGAGAGTAATAGCTACCACTGCAGGGTCCCAGGCATCCCAGGTTTAGGCAGCATCCTGCTGGCCTTCCGATCTTCCCACTATCTGTAGTGGGGAAAGCCTGCAAAGTTCACTTCCTAAGAAGTCATATTTTATGCTAAGTAACACACCTTGCTCCACCTCTATCCCATAGAGTTCTGCCAATCTGCTCCTTCTCCAGCCAGGCTTCCACGCATGCCCAGAGAGGAGTGTCTGAGGGCATGCTCTCCCTGGAAGTGGGTAGCTTTTGGCCAGGAGGTCTGTTTTGGTATTATAAGGACATTATAATGAGCAAAGTTCACCTGAAGTCCAAAATTTCTTCATCAATGTTGAAGTGGCAGTGGTGATCAATCTTTCGTGACAAACTAATGTTATCCGTTCCACACCAGGTAATAGGCAAATAGCACCACACAATTAGCTGTGTGGTCTAGGCATTCCTGGCTCCTTCTCGGTACAATAGTTCCATTCTTATGATCAGTTTTCAGGTAGCTTATCGTACCTTAGTGTCCAAGTCCATGACGACCATGTTGAGACAATTCCAACAAACTCTTACACGAGCTAACTGTATGACTCACAAAAAATATTATGCCTGAAGCACTGGTGGTCTGTGGCACATGTATGAGAACTCATACATGAGCTGATGTGTATTCACAGAAAACAGCAAAAGTGTTTGTTGAATAAGGGCTCAAAACAGAAAAGAGGTATTAATCCTTCTGAGAGGGAAAATGGCATCAAGGAGACCTATAATATTCAACAAAACCCAATTTTGTGACTACTGGCAAATACCTCAGGAATATTAAGAGGTGTTCCTTTAAGAAGGTGGCACAGCTGACAGGCCAGCTGAAGTATCTTTACATTAATGCATACAGCATGGACAAGAAACAGGATGAGTTTGAAGCCATCGTTCAGCTCACATATTATGACCTGGTTGCCATTACTACAACTTGGTGACATGAGTCCCATGATTGGATAGGAATGTGGCTATCCATGGCTACAGGCTGTTCACAACTGACAGGCAAGGAGGAAAGGGCAGAGGGGTTGATGTCTACACCAAGAAATCGATAGAGTTTGAATAGCTGTCCAGGAAAAAATAGGTAGGAGGAAATTGAAAGTTTACGGGTAAGAATTAGGGACTAAGGCAACAAAAGGAACCTTGTGGATTGTGTTTACCATAGGCTGCCCAATAGCCACTTAGCAGATAACCCTACTAGAGGGGCTGTGATTCAAACAAGTGAGCTAATTGGTGACATCAAGACTGGAGGCAGTCTGGGCTGCAGTAATCAAGTACTGCTAGAGTTCACATTCCTGAGGGATCTGGGTCAGGCAAAGAGTAATGTCAGAACCCTGAACTTCACAAAGGCAAACTTCCAGCTGTTCAAGGAGTTAGTTAATAGGACTCCCTGAGAAACCACCACCAGCGAAAAAGAAGCTGAACAGCACTATCACATCTTTAAGAATACTTTCAATAGAAAGGAGCAGTTGATGCCCAGGAGTGTTAAATCACAGAATCACAGAACATTAGGGATTGGAAGGGACCTCAAAAGATCATCCAGTCCAATCCCCCTGCCA
>VXBP01000781.1:0-11068 GCA_013400115.1 Rhinopomastus cyanomelas | reverse complement strand
CACTTGGTCTCAGGGGTCTCAGGCGTGATCTCTACTGACAATGAAGACCTTTTTCACAGTAACTTCACCTCCTTGGCAAGAGTGCCCAGCTGTTACAGACCCAAGCCTGGGAAAATAACCTTGAACATCTTGTTATCCCCTTAGCTCTGCTGTTTGAAGATTAGTTGTTCTCTTCTTTCCTCTTTACCTGTACTTCAGGGCTGGCAACCAAACACTTATTTTACTAACCCCCCACGTTCTTCTCAGCCAACCTCAAAGCAAATGCCCCTTTACCCAGTAAAGCAAGGCTATGTTTCACAGCACATCCCTCCACACAATTCTAACTGTCAGTATATCACCTGTAGCAAAACAAGTAATTAAAACCTAGCACTCAGCGTGATATTGTACATCCCATATACTTGCTCTTAAGTCATCACGTATAGGAACCAGAAGACATCAAACAAAATTTGAAGATCAAATTATTCAATTTATTTCCTTATAATTTCTGATTACCATTTAGCCACAGCCCAAGAAGACCAAGTTCATTCATTCTTGACTCCTACAGAATTTGCTTCATACTTTTGATTATTTTTTGTGCTTTTGATTTACCTTCTTCAGTTGAAGCATGTATATTTTTTAAGAATTGCAGGAAACACAAGAAAACAAAATCAACAGTATATTTAGATCAAATAATGTCATGGATTCATGTAGTGTCACAATCCTTTTTTTTAATCTCATAAATCCCAGCACTGTGTGCATGTTTGACCAATACTACCATTACTAAACGCAACATCAAATTTTCTCCCCTCAGAGAAATACTTGGGTTAGGGCCTACCGCTCATTGTGGATGGAAAAACACCACTACTTTCCCTAAATGCTCACTAAGTCTCTATAAATGATTGACTTTTATAAAATTAGCAATCCAACATACATTACAGTGAGCTGCTGCACTTAGCAGAACCTTCTGTCTTAGTGTGATCTTTAATCAGGTGGTTCCACTGGGATTTGAACCCAAGACCTTCTGTCTGCCAAGCTAACTCTGTTTCCATGGGCATGCCACAGCTGGTTGTCCCTTCTCATAATCCTATTCACCCAAAAGAATTTCTGGAATGTAGAAAGGCATTCATGCTCAAGCATCCAGAGCCCTTTTCAGCTTTTCTTTTCATCTTTTGCAGTGAAAAACAATTCTGTCTCTTTCTCTATGTGTCTTTGAGAAGATAGATATCTTGTCAGTGGTTTTAGGCAGTGATGTATTCAGGTTAGGAGAGTGGAAAAGGGTTGGGGGAAAGAAGCTAGGGTGAGAAGGACACACTTGGCCCATGGTTTCTGTCTTTTAAACCCTTTATTTTCTGTTAATAAAATTCCTCATTTTCTTTACCGTAACATCTGCTCCTGGTTTCTCTATGCGTTTCAGTGACCCTGAGAAATTCAATCGGCACAAAATAATCTAAAGCAGGACATGTTCTTCAATCTCACGGGTGCCCAGAAGTCGTCTATTTCATGATCATTATACAGGTATTTACCCATTTTTCAAACTGAAGAACAGTAACACCATTACCTTCCTATTATTTTCCATAACTCCTGACATTCTGTTTAGACAATACACCATCCACAGGTCACTGTATGGTAGCGTACCACACAAATGGGCATGTTCTCATGAAAGAAGCTGCAGATTTTTGAGTCTCCCCATAATTCTCTTAAAGAGAGGTCTAACAGCTCAGTAATTCTTTGTGCCATTCCAGGACAATGAACCATAAAATGAGAAGAGTATGTAGCCACAGTTTTTTTGTATGTCCACGTCAAAACATACAGCAGAGAAGTTAGTCTGGAAGGCTTATATATGGTGCCACTTTACAGATTATGTATCACGTACTCTAGATCACACTGTGTATGGATGTATATGCAGTGCTCTACAATACTAGACTTTCAAAGAAGCAATATTAAACGACAGGCCATAAAATAATTATCCAGAATGGTAAAGTCGAAAGCATTTAAAATACCGATACACTGTATTTATTACCCAAATATTAATATGCATGTCATAGCTGTATGGGATTAAAAAAAGGAATTAGAAATAATGAGTGTAAGCTGTATGGCTGTTCCTGCTCTGGCAGGGGGACTGGACTAGATCTTTCAAAGTCACTTCCAATCCCTGATGTTCTGTGACTCTGTGAAACTGTGACAATTGCATTATATAGAAATTCCTTCTAGATGTAAGATGGATAGAATTTTGGTACCAGTACTACATTTTTTATAATTCTGACACACTATGGTACCCAGTACATTCCTCATGTCTTGTGTACTTTGTTTTCTGCAACTGTTACTAAAGAATACTATTAATTTATGAAATTAGACTTTCATTGTGTTGCAGTTTGAGAACTGCTAGAATTTTCAGAAGTGCTTTCATGAGGAAGAAAAGTTGTGTTGTGTTCTGGGGGACCTGTTCCCGGTTGCACAGGTCTCAGGATCCTTCCCTGGAAGCATCTGTCCTGGGACCTGCCCCTGAAAGACGGGCTAAGGCAGCCTATAAAAACCGGGGCAGGGTCTTTGTTCACGCCCTTTTTTTGGGGGCTGTGGCCCTGAAGGCAGTGCCCCCCCCACTGCCCCAGGAATGGGTGGTGGCAGGGGTGAGGACTGCGGCTCTGAGGAGCGACCTGCCATGGCTCCCTAACCAGCCGTGGCCCCGGCCTGACCCCACGGCCGGCGGGCACCTGCCGCCGCGGGGTCTGGAAGCGACCCTGGCCACAACTTGCCGCGGGTACGNTTCTGCCGCGGAGAAAAGACTGGCAGTGCTTAAGGTTTGGGGGAGAGCTCCTTCGTGCTTAGCTGAAGAAAGCAGAAGGACTCGGGACAGAGACAGAGACTGGGTTCTTTGAAACGCATGCAGGTGCGCAGAGGGATGCAGGTGTGGGCGCTGATCAGTCAGGCCATCCCCATACGTTGAGCTGGAGAAGCTACGCTGGAATGCATGCGGCTGCACCGAGGCATGCAGGTGTGGGTCCTGAGAAAGTCAGGCCATCCCGACAGCATTGATATCCATGTCTGCTGCACCGAGGGATGCAGGTGTGGGCGCTGAGAAAGTCAGGCCATCCCGGACCGACATGCTGTCTTTCCCAGGTCTCTAAACTGGAAGAAGATCCAAGGCCCAAACAATAGTGATCTCCCATTATATTTTTTTCAGGTTGTGTGATGGCATTTATGACACAGTTTCTAGTTTGTGCGCACCGACTTGCATAACCTTTTCATCTATTCTGTATATAGTTATAGAGTTAATAAACCTTTCTGGAGTTTCCCTAAGCCATCGATTGTCTCATGAATTTTATCTGAGATGCCATCGAGACCTCACTGCTTTGCTTTCCTTTCTTTTACATTGAGTTGTGGTCCAGAACCCACCACAAAATTGGTGCCGAAAACCCAGGAGCAAAGCACTTTGAGTTTCAACCCGCTACACATTGTTACCTATTGACAGCCAGTGTCTAAATTGTGTAATCCCAAACTTGCTACTACATAGCTTCTGCACACCTTTGTGCTCAGTGGACATGTGGTAGTTCAAAAAGTGCAACTGTTCCTTGCCAGAATACACATATTCTGATAAATATCTCAGCTGAAACGGACCTAAACCAGTATTCTCAATGTCAGATTTGTACAAAGCTGTGTGCTGTTAAATGCACTTGAAACACTTAAAAGCATCTTCACTGCACCTCAATCCTTGGTGGTTCCTGTACTGTAGATTCATTCTGAGGCTTCTCTAAATCAGTGGTTGCCTTTGGTTTTTTCTTCTTCTTCTTTTTTTTCTTCTTTTCTGACCCTTCTTCAGGCTCAGTTTCACTAGCTTCATTCTTTGTTTCTGACTGCTGAAAAACAATCATACATTATGACCATTAGAAATTGATTTATTTCATGACCATCTACCAAAATAAATGCTAGTAATAACACTTCAACTAAAGGTTGTCTTAATCAATTCTGGATCGGACATTAAGTGACAAGGAAAAGTGTCATAAATTAAGAGCTACTGGAAATTCTTCATCTGAACACATAGCAAAGTTATCAGACCACACCCAAATAAAGCAAGAGTTCTGCATTTCATACTTCCTGAAAGACAGGAATCTGAAATAAATCCAGGCTAGAAGTTGTCAGCTTGTGTTGCTAGAGCAGCACTATACGTATTTTTTTAAACCATTTATATACTTTCCTGTTACCAGAGAAGAAAAATTCTACTAAGGTCAAGGTTAATTCACATCTTAAAAGCTACATGAGAATGAGACACTGGGCAGACCTTAGGGAAAAACAGCAGTGTCTCTCATGAAAAGGTACAATCATACAGTGACAGCAATTAGACCGGAGGAGACAAATTGCAAATACCTGTGTATCACTACCCTGTTTCCCCTTGCCTTTGTAAAGACTTTCAGATGCTGGTGATGACACAATTTTCTTTGGGGGCTGTGAAAGTACCATGGCCCAAGACACATGTGGCTGCGCAGTCCCATCTGCAAGGGTTTCCAAAAGTGCCATTGGGAAAAAAAGTTGTGTATAAGACATTTCATTAGAGGAAAAACATTATCAGATTATCTTGACATTTCTGGAGTAACTTTATCTTCAGAGGGCCCTTCAAGGCAATTCAACAGATCAGCACGTCCTTTCCAAGTCCATACTGTATGACAATAAGGACCAATTGTCCAGACTGGTGTGTGTCTGGTGCACATGCACAGAAATCTAGTGAGAGACACTTATCCTATTCACTGCATAATGCATGTGACACTTGCAAGGCACAGTCCACAGGATCTTTTTCACACAGTACTAATACACTGTAGTAACTTCTGCATCCCCACAGCCAGACAACAGGTAAACAAAACAAAGAAAATGGGGATATTTCAACATCACAGCTCTTCACAAATATTATTCTGGACTGTGAGCTCTTTAAAATAAATCTGCTTATGAAAATCAAATTTACCTCTTATTCTTGAAAAATACCTGAAAATGACTCAACAGACTTTGAGTATGCATTACTTTTCCCCCTCTTAAACACAGGAGGAAGTGATGGCAACATTTGCCTTTGAGCATGAACGAAACAATAGAGAAGGAAGATAAGCCCAGTTTTGATCTGCTGATGAAATCTAAAAGCAAGAAAGAGCTTTAAGTGGTCATCTCATTTGAAAGAAATAATACTTTGTTTAGTTTGCTGTTTAATTCCACACCATACAAACAGCTTATCGGAACACTTTAGTTTTCCAAATTTTTGAGATACAAGGAATTAAAACACAAGTAATTTGTGTTTGGAACACTTACTTTTACCACCAGACGCAGAGGGAATTAAGCTGGCTACTTTTCCATCTACAGTGTTTGATGAAGCTTTCTTTTCCACAGAAATATCTTTCTGTAAAACAGATAATCAGGTATCATAAATGTAGGACTAAAACCACCGACCCAAAGCAAAGCTAGACATAAAATCTCCATAAATTAAAATCTGTGCACAGATAAAGATGTAAGGAATTTTACAGCTTGACTTTTTGCTTTGCTTTTCACCATTTCAACCTGTAGCATTACAAAATATGAGCACATGGGTCTCCACTCTTGTAAGATGATGCCTTCTTACATTTCACAAAAGCATACGACTCAAAAAACAAAGAAGAAGAAATGTTCATATTCCTAGTGCCTTAAAAACAAAGTCCATGACGAAACTCAAGCTAGTAGTGAAAAAGAACCCTCAAGTGACAGGAGAAAGGCATGTTTCATCAGAGACAGTTTTCTGCTCACAGGCACAGGTAGTGTTACAATGGTTGAATCCTTCAAAATTTTTCTTTAACCATTCTTAAAAACCCTTGAGTCAATTTATGTGACATACTGCTGAATGTACTGTGTGTACTAACAAATTGCAAACAACAAGGAAATCAGGAAGAATAAAGTTAGATGCTTACTTTTTCCTGCTCCTGAAATTCAGTTCCTTATTTTTATCCTTTACCACATAGCAATTAAGTAAAACATTCCAGACTTTTTAAAAAAATCTGCTAAAAATATTGGCTAAATGACTACTCACCTATTAATTTCAGGTGAGAGAGAAAAGAAGAAACTGGTATGAGACCTCAGAACTGTGCTCTGCATAGGCAAGTGAAAAGTCTAGGTCATAGAAGCACACACCTAAATTCAAAGAGTACTTGGCCTTCCTGTATTAACTGTCAGCATGATAAGGAAAGAATAGTAAGAAAGGATAAAAAGAGGACACAGCATGCACTGACACCACCATCTGCAAAAACCATGAAACTTCTATCTCTGAAACCCCTTGTAATTAGAGGTCTTAAACTTTCACACTGAATGCAAAATACTTCTATTCACCAATATTTGATCTTGTAGATAAGTTCTATTTTTATGAGTTCTGAAACATGAAAGCACCAGCTAACCTGTGTGTTCATCAGAAGAGACATCTGTGGTTGACTAAGGCACGTAACGTTACTTTCTCCTGAACGTACTGGTCCACTTCTGTGCTGTACATTCAGTACATTGCTGCTTTCCAAACTCTGTGATTTGGGGCAATCCAGTATGGTAGCTTCAAATGTAGGTACAGAAAAAGAATCTAGTTTTGGAGTCTGTGCTGACTTCTTGTTTGCAGTTTTATTGAATCTGTCTGAATAAAGCATTTCAAAGTCTGAGTAATTCAATTTGCTTCTGATCATTTCTAGGTATGTTTTGTTAGTACATTAGTTGATACAACTACAGTCATTTCAAGAACAATTGCTATGCAGATCATACGACAGCTCATACAAAAAACCTACAACTCTGTAATCATAACCAAGGTGTATACACAATAATTACTCAATAAGTAACTGTAAACTCAGATGCTTGCTTAGGAAATTTTTCAGATCAGTTTACATCGATTTTTTCAAATCAGCAAAAGGCCACAGCCCACCACCCCGATCTACAAGTCACATTCACAGGAATTTCCAATTGGTAACTATTCTGGATTTATAAAGACACTCACAAATGGGAGGCTGCCGCACACTCAACTACTGCATGTCTATGCAATGTATTTCTAACCAAACACTAACGTTGCTACCTGGCTTCATGGAATCTCTGCTGTATGCGAAGGTATGGAAGGAAGTCCTGTTCACAATTCTGACAGAAGAGTCGCCTCCATCAGGCCTTTTCTTGACTAATTTTTTCTCACTCTGATTTGATCTTCTTTGCTGCAAGCATTTGTGATATAATTAATATTACTTGAACTTTGTGAAGTCATCAACTTTGCCTTAACCCGAATAACTAACTCTGCATCCAACCACCAAGTTAATGCAATAAAAACATTAACTGCAAATAACCCATAAAACCAAAAAGCTGATTAGAGATTTGTTATTGAATTTTAATCTACCTTATTAACTGTGGTGTTTTAGCACAGTTAATAACAGCCCAAGTAAGACAGATTACTCCATACATTTTACAAAACTGAGTTTCTTCTGCAACTTGGCAAAAAATCTTAAAAGCATTCAAATTTTTTTTAGTACTTATTATGGGTAACACAAGCAAGATATGTCACAATGCGCAAAACACTTTGAGCAGATAGAAAGTTAACTAGAAAAAGTACACTTACATGATCCCAGTAAAGGAAACACATTCACCTAAAGTGTAAAGTTCTGAAAGCCCTGTGACTCTCACAGGAAACAAGTCTAGTTGATTTGGGTCAGGAATTGCTACAGCATGCAAAGTAGAAGGATTAGGCCTACATCTGTGCAAAGCATGTTGTACCCACCTAGTAAATGGCTTTCTGCTTATATGAACAATACTGGACTAAAATCAAAGTCCATCTGGCAACAACACTATTTTCTCTAGTGCAAGGACGAGACACTTCCTGACCTCCAAACCTAAACTGTTAATGTTTTAGGAGATGTGATTAAATTGATGCAAAGCTCTAGTAATCAAGCAATTCACAAAAAAAACTGTTCACAAAAAACAAATAAATAACAGGGAACAAGGGCAAAAAGTCTGTCAAACAGTACACAGCTTAGCCTAAGTCCTTACAGAGATCATAGTTCAGCTTCCAGAAGGAGTTTATCATATTACATCACCCATACTAATGCCAAGATAATAATCTGGCTTCAGTGTTTACTTTTTCTCTCAACAAGAAAACTAACTTCAGGTCTCTAACCTTTGTATCTTATGTTTAGCAATGCATGCTTAGGACCTAATCTTACACAGGCTTGACCACGGTAAAGTTACCAGGTCTCTGCCTCGGGAGTAAGATCTTGCAGAAGGATGTAATGTCCACCAGAACATTACATGAACCTGTTGGAAACAATGACCGCGTTATAAATGCAAGAGACACAATATCTAAGAACAAAGGGAAATGGGTCCACCATACACATTTTCCCCACCACTTTTGTATTTTGTGGAGTCTGTATATTTCCTGTTTCAAAGTGTTATCCAAATTTCAGGAAAATTTATCACCAAACAGACACACATACAAAATTATAGATGTTTACCAAACACCTGTTTTAATTCCAGCTGAAAGAGAACACTTATTAACCTTTCACCACTCTCCACAATGAAGTAAGTTCCTACTGTCTTTTCTCTGAGTGGTAGGTCTTGGAAATGCTTTAACAACAGAAATGGTCTCATCACTTATCGGCCATATAGCTAATTACAGCCACCACTTTCATCCTAGCTCACATTCATGTAAGCTGCCACTGGGCTCAAAGAAACCCCTTCCTCCCCCCCCTCAAGCCATAACAATGAACAAAGGAAAGCACAGTTCACAAATGAATGATCTTTTATTTTTTTCTTCTCTCCAGATGCCAATTTCTGAGGGGGAAAAAAATAAATTTTCTCCTTATGTTTGAAAACACTGCTTGAAAAACTACTAATTTGAACTGCAGAATTCCATGACCTTTTTTGATATCTGACATTGGGCACATGACTACCATCTTGAAATGTTTTTCATTATTTCCTACAAGAACAGAGTGATTATTCACTTAAAAAAAATGAACCAAACTTTTTTAAAGATTTAAAAGAATAATTTAGTTTCAAACAAACAATAGATGTATTTTCTCACCTTTGAAAGATTCTTATTGTCTTGTTGGATTGGATATGCTTGCTCAGCAGATTCACTGACTATTCCTGAACCATTATAGTGTGTTGGCTTGTTAGAATATTGTGAGCCAGCTACTGGACATACATTTGAAACACCATCAGGTGAGTAAGAGCAGCTGAGGTATTCACAGAAGGCAGGGTCTCCCAGAGCACTATGTGATGGACATTAAGAGAGAGATGAGAAGTCAGGCCCAGACAAAATTTCAGCACATACCTGTTGTCTAGATAAACATTGCATTCCTCAGCTGAAGAGTTTGTTTAATAAGAAAGCTCTGTTTCAAAAGAAAACTAAATTATTCTGCTCTATGTTACTTGAATAAGTATTTACTTTCTGTTATAGATTGCTTTAAAAATAACAATTTGTTTCTGGAAAACATGACGTTTAGCATATATTTTAAAACACAGATATTATCTGCTTCCAGGTTTCAAATATACTCTGCACTGCAGTCCTAATTTCTGTTTAAAGTTATCAAGATTCTTCACACTTATTTGCAGTAGGCTTTTTCTTGTGCAACAAACCAAAAACACTGTAACTACCCAGCACACTGAAGAGTAAAACCTGTCTCAAAATGCCTTAGTAATAAAGTAATGGGGTATAAGAAGAAATACAACTGTACATAACTCTAAGAAGTACAATACAGAATTGTAATATGATTATTAACTGGCCTGTATTTAACCATCACAGTTTATGAAAACAGCATGTGTCTGTGGCATTCCTTCTGCCTTCAAATACATACTCAAACTCTCCTTCCACTTTCCTCCTACACTTTGTACAGAAACTATAAGCCAATATTCATATTTGATTGGGGGAAAAGGAAATTTTTCAGCTTAAGAAAGCTGCATTCCGTTTTCAACGTTTTTGCCACTAAGTGGCCAATTTCCAAAACTTGGATAGAAGATGAAAAACAAGGACGCTTTCCTTTCAGAACAGGGGACTTCAGATGATACATTTCTTTCTGACTGCTACAATTCTGGTAGCCTGCAGTCAAAACAGCTCCTACAATCATAGTTCACATTCACAGAGTAAGAGCTGAAAAAGAACTATGGCTCAATTCAAACAAGGCAACACATTAACCAGCATGTAGCTGCTGTCTGCTGGGGCTTTTTCAAAGACTAACAGATTTACATTTAACACTTTTTTCTGACACAGAGATTGGCCTGTATTCCACTCAATGTTGCATTTCTGTTAGAAATCAAAACAGTTTGGAAATACTGTAGCATTTCCTGTAGCATAAAGTTAAGGCCTAGAACAAATGCATTTGCTAAGGCTCTAACTTTATTTATTAGGACATATCAGTAACCTTGCAGCAATAGCAAAATTCATCAAATGCTTACAGTTCTGAGAAGGAGCTAGAGAACTATGTAACATCCTGACTTCTCCAAGAGTCAATTATTTGCTATGCAGGTTTTATTTCAGCTTGTTCTGGGGTTAACAATACCTTTTTATAAGTCAACCAATAATGCTTTTTTTTTTTTTTTCCCCCAGGCCTTCTTAGAAAAAAAATCCTAGAGCACTCTTAGTAAGACTGCCTTTCTGGGGAAGCAGGTGTTGTGAAGAGCAGAAGAGGGAAGAGTCTGTACATTATCTGTAGGTTTTTCAGCATAAGAAACCCTACTGGATAATCTTTGTCTTATTTCGTATTACTATATTTACCCTAGACTTGTCAAAACAGCCATTCTTTCACTCAAGAACTAGATCCAGATCCTTCCAAAGCACAAACACACCAGATCAATCATTAAAAAACAACAAATGCTCTGTAATAACACAGGCCCTAGGAACCAAAAGACAAGACCCAAGGAACATAAATTCTTAAAGCCTAAATCATAAGGGCAAGAGATTTCTGCAGTTACAATATTACTATATCAGAGCTGTGACTTTATGAGAGCATCCAGTGCCTGAAACTGGAAGGGTAAAACTCCCAAGGAATAAGATTCAGTAAAAAAAAGACATACTTAACCAAAGCTGATTCATGAACAAATTCCTGTGAGACAGCAACTGGAATGCATTGAGTTCTGT
>VXBP01000778.1:1622-16387 GCA_013400115.1 Rhinopomastus cyanomelas | reverse complement strand
GGGGGGGGGGGGGAATGACGACACGATGCAATCAGGAGGTGCTGGCCCTGTCTGCAGTGGGGAGATTGGAGAACCCCTCCCTGGCTGATCAGAGCTGGCAGAGCTGGGGCTGGGCCAGAGGGAGAGGGGGGAGAACCCCCCAAAAGGGGGAAAACTTCAAGGGGGGGAACCTATCAAAAAAGGGGGAAAATACCTCCAAAAATGTGGGGGAAACGCCCAAAAAGGGGTAAAAAGGCCAAAAAAGGGATAAGAAAACCTCCAAAAAGGGGTAAAAGATCCCCTGAGCTGGGTAACAAGACCTCATAAAGGTTCCAACGACATCCCCAGGGGGTCAGACCCTCCACGAAGGGGTTTGGGGCCCCGGGCAGCAGTTCCAGGGGCCGGGCTGGGGCCCTGGCCCCCGTTATCTCGGCGGTGCAGCTTCCCTGGTCCCCCATCAGGGCTTCTCGGGGGAGCCGACCCCATCCCGGGGCTCCGAGGGCTCCGGGAGCGTCGCAGCCGGTGGCCCGTGGCTTCAGCAGAGCCTCTAGACGTCCCCGCGGCAAACGTCGGGCCAGCCCGCTCCGCTGCTCAGGCCGCTGCGGGCGGAGCGCTTCGCGCGGAGCCGGGACAGCCCGGGGCTCCCGTTCCGCCTGCAGCCAGCGCAGCCGGCCTGGAAGGTGGGGCTCGGAGCCGCCGTCGGGTTCCCCCGGCGACCGCAGACGCGGCGGCCGCCTCCGCTGGCGCCCTCGCGCGTCGGCGCTCTCGCGGGTGGAGGCCCCGGCGGGACGGGGTCGCGAGCGACGGCGGTGGTCTGCGGCCCGCGGGTGGGTGGGCCTGCACGGGTGGGTGCGTGGGCCCGGGCGCTGCTGGGGCCGCGCTCGTCTGCCTGCACAGCTCTCCCTGAGCAGCTTTTAGAGTAGGTTTCTCTGAGTAGTTTTCTAGGAGTATTTGAGGAGTTTTCTCTGAGTAGGTCTCTTTGAGTAGGTTTCTCTGAGCAGTTTGAGTAGTTTTCTTTGAGTAGCTTTCTCTGAGCAGGTTTCCGTGAGCAGTGCTCCTGGAGCGGTGTGAGCAGCTCTCTGTGCGCAGGCTTCCTGCCGTCGGCAGAGCGGGCTGGCTGCACGGAGCGGCCGCTCCAGACACGGAGCAGGCTCTGCCCCGCTGGGGGCTGCTGGCTGCCCCGGAGCTGCCCCCCTAGGAGGGAGCTCAGCCCTGGGCCGCCTGCACGGGGCCGCTCCTGGTGCCGCTTGGCAGCCCGGGGTGCCCCAGCCCGGGTCTCTGTCACTGAAATCGCCGAGGTCGGCGTCGCCTGGTTGGACGCCCGGGGAGAGGCCGCTGTCTGTGACGCTCAGTCTCACCAGGTGCAGCCTCGTGGTGGTCGTCGTGGTTCCGGGGCCTTTGCACTTGTTCCCTCCTGCAACCCCGACGGTTCGAAGCGAAACGTCTCTGCTTTCGCCTGTCCGTTCAGGACCTCGGGTGCGGTAGGAAAGGTGGGAGCCTCGCGCTGCCATCCCAGCAGAGCCGCGGCCCAGCTGCCCCGTGAGGGCCCAGATCTGGATGAGCCACCCCTCCCTCCGCTCCCCGCAGCTCCAGCCAGGGGCCAGGAGCCCCCACCGAGCCCATGGCCTTCTTCCTCAAGCCACGGCCCCGGCCCTGGGCCCCGGCCCTGAGCCCGGACTACCAGGCGGCCAAACAGTTCCAAGGTAACCGGGAGGGAACCTCCTCCCGCTGCCTCTGGGCCCTCGGGGGCCTCCATGTGCTGGGTGCCCTCCAGCTCTGTATTCCTCTGCCTCCAGCCTCTGGCTTCCTTTGTCTCCAGCCTCTGTCTCTCCTTTCCTCCCTCTTTGACCTCCATCTCTTTGTTCCTCCATCTCCAGCCTCCATTTCTTGGCTCCCTCATCTTCAGCCTCTGTCTCTGGGTTCCTCCATCTCCAGCCTCACCTGGAGACCCTCCATCTCTTTGTTCCTTCATTTCCAGCCTCCATCTCTGGGTTCCTCCAGCCCCCATCTCCTTGTTCAACTGCCTCCAGCCGCTGTCTCCTCATTCCTTCATCTCCAGCCTCCGTCTCTGGTCCCCCCCACCTCCATCCTCCCCCCACCTCTCCCTCTCTCCTTGAGAAGCTACCAGTGCAGGACATTTCATGGGGAGGCACCTGCCCTCCCCCTCAGGCTTCGGGTCCCAACCTCTCCCTGTCTCTGCTCCGCAGTGGATGTCACCCTGGACCCGGCCACCGCCGGCCCTGAGGTCGTCCTCTCGGAGGACCTCAAGGAGGCCACGTGGGGCAGACCCAGGTGCTGGTGGCCCGCGGGGCCGGGCCAGTTCGACACAGACCCCTGCATGCTGGGCACCGAGGGCTTCACCTCCGGCCGCCACTACTGGGAGGTGGAGGCCAGCGGGAGCTTCTGGGCCATCGGGGTGGCCCTGGAGTCGGTGCGGAGGAAGGGCCGGGTCCTCTTCAAGCCCAGCGCTGACATCTGGGGGCTCCAGAAGTACGGGGAGCTCTGCGTGGCCCTCACGGCGCCCTCCAACACCTCCGTCGCTCTCCCTGGCGGTGCCATCGGGGTCTACCTGGACTACGAGGGGGGGCAGGTGGCCTTCTACTCCGTCGGCTGCCGCCAGCGGCTGTTCACCTTCCCAGGGGCCTCCTTCGGTGGGGAGAGGGTCTTCCCCTACTTCTGTGTCCTCCTGGCCACCGTCAGGCTGGGTCCCCGGGCTTGACCCCTGTGGACTGACCCTTGGGGGCTGAACCCCCCCCCAGCGTTCCAGGAGGTTGTGGGGCTCCCTGCTCGCAGGGGGGCTGCTGCAGTTTGGGGGGCGAGGCTCTGGGGGAAATAAACCTGGAGAGTTTGGCTCTGAGAAGGACAAGGTGGCTGCNTGAGCTCCCAGGACCCCAAAGACCCCCCAGGAGCTGCCCTATAGGGCACCGCAAAACCTTCTCTGGCCCCCCAACTGCTTCTTGGACCTCGGGGGTCACCAAGAACCCCCCAGGGGCTGTCCCAGTCACCCCCTTGAACTGGTCCCATTAAACCACCAGTAACCACCAGAGGCCCACCCTGCTACCGCTCGGTACTCCCTAGACACCTCCAGGATCTCCCAGTACCCCCAAGTTCTTCCAAGTGCCCACCCAGTACTTCCCAGTCCCTCCCATTATCTCCCAGTACCTGGTAAAACCCGCCCAGTCCTTCCCAGTACCCCCTAAAACTCCCCCAGTGGCTTCCCAGTACCCCCTAGAGTCCCCCCAGTACCTCCCAGTGACGTCCCAGGCCCCTCCCAGTTGCTCCCACTCAGGCTCCTCCCAGTTGCTCCCACTGTCCCGGGCAGAGGGCACTGGGGCAGAATGTTGGGGGCCGTGGGGAAGCCCCTGGCTGGGAAGGTGGCCCTGGTGACAGCGGGAACCGCAGGGTGAGTGACCCCAGAGACCCCACAGGGACCCCATAAGGACCCTGGAGACCCCATAGGGGCCCTCGAGATGCTACTGACCTCATAGAGACCCCATGGACTTTACACAGATCCTATAGACCCCACAGAGCCCCCACACGGACCCCAAATTGTCCCCATAGGGCTCCCACAGACCCCATAGAGACGCTGTCCGTCCTACAGAGACCCTATGGACCCCATCAAGACCCCCCCAGAGTCTCTAGAGAAACTCTACAGACTGACCAGACCCCACAGATTCTCTACAGATGCTATAGAGACCCTGGAGCTGCTAGAGACGCAACAGAGCCCCCACAAAGACCTTAGAGACCCCCTACCCCCCTGACCGTGCTCTCTGCCCTGTAGGATCGGGCTGGCCGTGGCCGAGGCCCTTGCGGGGTCGGGGGCCCGGGTGGTGCTGAGCTCCCGCCGGGCCCCACACGTGGAGGCAGCTGTGGGGCAGCTGCGGGGTCAGGGCCTCGATGTCTGCGGGGTTGTCTGCCATGTGGGGCAGCCCCATGGCCGGCAGGCCCTGCTTGACAAGGTAAGGGCTGGGCTTTGGGGCCGCGGGCTCTTGTGGGGTGTCTGCGGGGTTTCTGCAGGGTGAAGGGGTTCTGTGGATGCCTGTGGGATGCTGTGGGGTCTATATGGGGACCTGTGGGGCTCTGTGAAGTTTTATGGGGTTCTGCGAGGTTTATGGGGCTGCATGGGTCCCTATGAAGTCTGTAGGGTTCTACAGGGTCTGTGAGGCTCTATGGGATCTCTGTGGGGTTCTATAGGATCTGTGGGATTCTATAGGCTCTTGGGCTTCATGGGGACTGTAGGGACTCTCGGGGGTCTCTAGAAGCTCTGTGGGTCTCTATGGGGATTCTCTGGGGTTCTGTTGGGTCTGTGGGGTTTTGTGGGGCTCTATGGAGTCTCTGTGGAGGTCTGTGGGGTCTCTGGGCTTTTATGAAGCCTCTGTACAGTCTGTGGGGTCCCTATTGGGTTCTACGGGGTCCTGGCAGGCCCTGGACACCTACGGGGGAGTCGACATCCTGGTCTCCAACGCCGCCGTCAACCCCACGTTTGGCCCCACCATGGAGACTGACGAGAGGCACTGGGAGAAGGTCTGACCCTTGACCCCCCCGGCCCTTCCCCACTTTGGCCTTTGTCAGCCCCGTCCTCCCCTCCCCTCAGATCTTCCAGGTCAACGTCACGGCAGCTGCCATGCTGGTGAAACTGGTGGTGCCCCACATGGAGAAAAGGGGGTGAGAGGGGACACTGGGAGAGGGGAGGCGAGGGAGGGGAGGGCTGGGGGAGGGGAGGCGAGGGAGGGCTCTGTGGCCCCTCTCTCCCCTCCCCTCCCCTCATGGCCATGGTGTCACGGGCAGGGGTGGGGCCATTGTCCTGGTGTCCTCCATCGCTGGGTACCAGCCCATGATGGTGAGTGGGGAAGGGGCTGAGGAGGGGGAGGGGAACTGGGGCCAGGGGGTTGGGAGAGGGGCTTTTCCTTAAACATAAAGCAATTGCCGGAGGTGGGGGAGGGTTCTGAAGGTCGTTTTAGTGGGTGAGGGTGGGGTTTGAGGGGTTGGGGGAAGAGTCTTAAGCACTGCCCCTCCCCCCTCTCCCCACAGTTGCTGGGGCCCTACAGCGTCAGCAAATCGGCTCTGCTGGGGCTGGTGAAGGTTCTGGCCCCAGAGCTTCGGCCCCTCAACATCCGCCTCAACGGCGTTGCCCCGGGGCTCATCCAGACCCGGTTCAGCTCTGCGGTGAGCAGGGGAGGGGCAGGGTATGGGTGGGGAGGGGGAGGATGAGAGGGAGAGGGGTCGTGCTCAGAGGAACCAACAGGCTTGGTTTGGATTGAGTTCGGTTGAGTTGGTTGGGTTGGGTTGGTCAGCCTTGATCTTTGACCCTTTACCCCTTCCCCAAAGCTCTGGGAGGATGAAGCTACCCGAAAGCAGGTGATGGCCCAGATGGGCATCGACAGGTAGGGGAGGGACCTCTATGGGGGGTTGGGGGAGGGGCTACAGGGGGTTGAGGAGGCACCCCTCCCCCTAACCCTGCCCCTCCACCGCTCTGTCTTTACCACAGGATCGGGACCCCCCAGGAGGTGGCAGCAGCCGTGACCTTCCTCTGCTCCCCCGCAGCCTCCTACATCACGGGCGAGACCCTGGTGGTGGCTGGGGGGGCCCCATCGCGGCTATAGGGGGCCCTATAGACTCTGTGGAGACCCATAGAGACCTCATAGAGTGCTGTAGCCCCTATAGAGACCTCAGAGACCCTACAGAACCCCATAAAGACCCATAAAAGCCCTCTAGGGCCACAGAAGTACCTATAGAGAACCCCCTAGGAGCCTATAGACCACAGACCCCCTATAAGGACCCTGGACAACCCTATAGGGACCCTTTAGAGATCTTTAGACCCTGTAGAGACCCCTTGGAGAGCTGGACCCCACAGAAACCCACCATAGGCACTATAGATGCTCTGCTGGGGTCCCTGTAGGGCAAACAGTCAGTTTATAGGGGAACCAGGGTGGTTTATAGGGGGTTTAGGAGGTCTTCAGTGTCCACAGAGGGCTATTGTGGGTTTGGGGGGGGTCTGTAGGACCTATGGGGCTCTATAGGGACACACAAGGCCCTATAGGGGGAAGTCTGGGGTGATTCAGCTCTGACTTGAGGCTATGTGGGGCTGGTTATAGTGTCTGGGAAACCACAATAAAGACCTGAGAGGCAGCAACCAACAGGGAAGTGCCCAGCGGGGGCAGCCATCTTGGCTGTGATCACATGACAGCACCAGCTTGGCCTTGATCACATGACAGCACCATCTGGGATTGGGTCCCACTGAAGATCTCCAGCCTCAATCTCTAATTTCCAGCCTGAACCCACTGCTCCTTGTCCCATCGGTACAAACCCTCCTGAAAAGCCCTTCCCCTGCCATCATGGTGGCCCCTCATGGACTGGAAGGTCACAAAAAGACCCTTAAGAGCCACCTCCTCTCCTGCCTGAACAGCCCCAACTCTCTCAGCCTGGCCTCACATGAGAGATGCTCCAGCCCTTCGTCATTGTAGTGGCCTCCTCCTCTGGCTGCGCTCCAGTCTGTCTGCATCCTCCTTGTGCTTGGGCTTCTACATCCTCCTTCTGGTGCTGCAGCCTCAACCTCCTCTGTCAGGTGCTGGGGCCTCTATGTCCTCCTTCTAGTGTTGGGGCCTCTACAGCCTCCTTCTGGTGCTGGGGCCTCTACAGCCTCCTTCGGGTGCTGGGGCCTCTACAGCCTCCTCCTGGTGCTGGGGCCTCTACAGCCTCCTCCTGGTGCTGGGGCCTCTACAGCCTCCTTCTGGTGCTGGGGCCTCTACAGCCTCCTCCTGGTGCTGGGGCGTGCAGGCAGCAGACCCTCTGCCTGTCGGGTGCCAGGGCCAGCGCTTGGTGGGCGGTGGCCGGGTCCAGGGTCACCGCATCTGCCGGGACTGGAGCAGACGGAATGTCAGGGCAGAGGGAGGGCCTGAGCAGGGTCTCGCTTCCCACCCCGAGAAGGTCCTCGTGCTCTGGGTCCATGGGGAGGAGGCAGCTGGGTCTCGGCAGGAGCTGGGGGGGTGAGGTGGTGCTGGGGTGGTGGACTGGTGGTGACTGGGAAGTGCTGGGGAACCAGCTGGATGCGATGAGCACAAAGGTCTTTCCCAGGCTCCCTAATCCCCGGGGCTGCTCTGCGGCTCAGGACAGGGTCGGAAAGGCTGGAAGAGAGGGCGGGATCCAGGCCCAGGCACCAGCTGCACTCCCGGCCCTGCGCTGGGCTTCATGCAGGAGGAGATGGTGCAGAAGCAGCCAAAAAGGCAACAGCCCCCCAAGTTACCTGGGTTTTCGGGAAGTAAGAACCTCCTCCACCTTGCGAGGAGAGACCAGAGCTGCTCACGGCCCAGGGCAGCTCTCCAGTGGGTCTGGGGGCCGGGCTGCAGCCCCTGGGGTGCCCACCCTGCCCCAGTGAAGCTGAAGCTTCAGGAGCTGGCCAGACCCAAGTGCCCCCCAGGGCAGCTCCTTTCACGGGGGATTGCAGGTGCAGGAAGACTCACCCAGCTCTCTGGACTGCACCCCTGGAAAGCGAGGGAGAGGTGGTCAGGAGGGCAACAGCAGCATCTCAGGAAGCTCTCATGGACCTTGCAGCCCAAAGAGCTGCTTCCCAGAGCCTGACTGTCACTGAAACCACCCCAGGTCCAATGTGGGGATGCCCACTGGTCAGGGCTTGGACTTGCTCCACACCCATCCCCTCCATTCCCTTCCCTCAAGCCCTGACTTACTTCTGTGCCACAGGAAAAGAGCGTTGAGGGCCATCAGCCCAATGGAGAGCATGAGGAACACGCCCAGAGCTGCCATCCAGGGACGGGGGTTGTGGAAGAAGGCACCTGAGGAACCAGCAGAACCATCAGGAAAGAGAAAAGAAACAGCCCCCCCACAAAGTTCTAGCTTGGAGAACCCTGTCCTGGGAGCCCTGGCCTCAAGGGGACTTGGTCCTCTCCTCCCCATGGCCACAGCAGCAGGACACGAGGCTGAGGGGCTCTCGTGCACTGAAGCTGCTCTGGAGGCTCAAACCTCTCCCGACACCCTCGGGATGCCCCCCGTGTCCCAGCAGGGCTGCACCAGGTCCCTTCCAGCCCCACCCACCCCAGACTCAGCTGCCCCCATCTCACCCGAGATGTGCAGAGACACCTCCAGCTGCTCCTGGGGGGGGCGGCTGCCCCTGACCCGGCAGGACAAGGCCCCGTGTCCCTTCCCGCTCACGACGGCGACGTCCTCGATGCTCAGCAGGCCCCTCTCGTCAGAGGACCAGCGCCGGGAGACCGAGGGCAGCCGCTGCCCGCCGGGGCCCTCCCACAGCACCTGGGGCTGCGGGTACCAGCCGGCCGAGCGACACAGCACCCGGATGCCTCAGTCTTGGGGGCCACCTCGTAGCCCCCAGGAGTCACCAGGTGACGGCGGAGAGGGGGAGGAAAACTACGGCTGTTTATTTGGGTGGAAGTTCCCTCAGGGCAGGACCTTCCAGGAGACACCCGGGTTGGGGACGAAGCTCGGGAGACCCGGGTGGCGGAGGGGCCGTCACGGGCAGAGCCGGAGCTGGGAGCCCCTCCCCAGCCAGAAGAAGGGGAAGACCCTCTCCCCACTGAACGAGGCCTCCCGGAAGGAGAAGAGGGGCTCCTGCCGGCCGCTCACGTAGAACCGCACGGTGCCCGCCCCGCAGTCCAGGGCCACCCGCAGCCGCCGTGCTCCGCCGGGAGCCGCCACGGCCGTGGCGGGGCGGGTGAAGGCGCGGAGGCGGCCCCCGCTCCAGCCCACGGCCCAGACGCCCTCCTCCGGGCCGAAGCGAAGCCAGCCCGCCCTGGCCGCGGAGCTGCGGGCCACCCCCAGCGCCCAGCAGGTCCCGGCCGAGGCCACCTCCACCTCCCAGCAGTGGCTGCCCAGGGCGAAGCCCTGACGGGCCAAGACGCAGCCAGGGACGGCGAGTCGGCCGGGGCGCGGGGGGACATCGCGGCCCTCATCCGCCCATCGCGCCGCCCGCCGGTCCCGCGAGAGGGCCAGGCTCGGGTGGGCCGTGTCGGGGTCCAGGGTGACGAACGCTGGCAGACGGAGGGAGAAGGGCCGCTGGAGGACCGCCGGTGCCGCCTCCACACAGCCTCCCGCTGGAGCAACCCGCCGGAGCTCCTCCTGGCGCCTGCGGAGCCCCCAGCCAGCAGCACCCGGCGCCTCAGCGCAGAACCCACTGACGGAGCTTCTCACCTTTTCCAGCTCCTCCAGGAGGAAGCTCCTGCTCTGTCTCCAGTTCCGACGGCAGAACCTCTGTGGGGTGCAGAAGCGAAGGTGGGACCCACCGGTGACTCCCCTTGTTCTTTGCCTCACCGTGGCTTTTCCTGGCCCAGCAGGGCGGGGCAGCCCCACCGCCCACTATGGACCCTCATCCTACCTTGAAATCTCTCCAGCATCTCCATAAGGACTTTGTTTTGCTTAGTAGCGATGTGGAGCTGCTGCTCCAGGTCTGAGAAGGTCTCTGGTGCCCTCATGGCCCACCTGGAGGTACAGCCGTCAGATGAGTCTTGTGATGGTGAAACCAGGTGCTGGGACCAGCAGTTTGGGGATGGTGGAGCTGCTGCTTGTCTCCCGAATGTCCCCTCTGGTCCAGATTTGGCTCAGAAGACCCTTAAGGTCCTTCCAACCCCCCAAATCACTCTACGATTCTCCTCTGGACACCTCCACTCGGGTCACTGTTGCCCTGATGGCCAAGAGGACCTTCAGTCTCAGAGTGCTTCCCGCACGGTGGGGTTCAAGGCCACATTTTTGCCTCCAAACCCCACCTTGACCGTCTCAAAGTGCCCATCTCTGTTCCCAAAACCAGAGGGGTGGTCCCTTCAGACCTTCCCCTGCTGACGAGATGTGGGTGGTGGAAGAGGAGGTACCTGTCCACAGCTCCCTGGGCATCCTGGAGTAGAAAGGGAAGAGAAAGAGAAGAACCCTCTGATTTCCACCCCAAAACTGCTGGAAGGCTCCAACCAAGGAGCTACCAGAGGCTGTGGTGCCTGGCAGAAGATCCAACCTGCAGGAATCCACCGCTGGGTTCCTCCAGCTTCTTCTCCATCTCACAGATCAGAACATCAAGGAGTGAAAGTTCTCCCAACGTCTTGGTCTCCTCTTCCTCCTGTCTCCTCATCATCTCCCTGTTCAGCTCTCCCAGCTGAACCAGGAGGACCAGCTCCTGGTCCTTCAGAAACTGACGTAGCCTCCGAAACCCGGCCACCACCTTCTGCCTCTCGATCTCCGTCTGGGTCTGCAGGACACGGAAGGACCTTCTGTCCCAGTTTGGAACAAGTTTGGGGGCAGAGACCCTTCGTTAGGAGCTTCCCTCCCGCTGATTCAACTGCCCTGGATGAGTCTCTCCTCCCGAGAGAGAGAGGAGCGACAAACATGCCAGAAGCACCCGGATGCCGGTGAAAGGAAGAACCTTTATCCCAAGATCACAGAACATCAGGGATGGGAAGGGACCTTGAGAGATCATCCAGTCCAGCCCCCGGCCACAGCAGGATTCCCCAGATCCAGTCACACAGGAACAGCCCAGGTGGGTTTGAAACTTCTCCAGAGAAGGAGACTCCACAACCCCCCTGGGCAGCCCCTGCCAGGGCTCTGGCACCCTCACTGGGAACAAGGTCCTTCTCACACTAATGTGGAACCTCCTCTGTCCCAGCTCACACCCATTGCCTCTTGTCCTATCATTAGATGCCCCTGAGCAGAGCCTGGCTCTATCCTACTGACACCCACCCTTCCCATATTGATCAACGTCCATGGGGCCACCCCTCAGGCTCCTTGTTTCCCAGCTCCCTCAGCCTCTCCTCAGCAGGGAGATGCTCCCCTCCCTCCATCATCCCTGTGGCTCTGCGCTGGGCTCCCCCCAGCAGCTCCGTGTCCTTCTGGAGCTGAGGGCCCAGTGCTGGACACCAGACTCCAGCTGTGGTCTCAGCAGGGCAGAGCAGAGTGGGAGGAGGACCTCCCTCCATCTGCTGACCACCCCGTTCCCTTCCAGGCTGCCCCAGGCAGAAGTGGCAGGGGAGAGGCCCAGAAGGCCCCTGCTGTCCCCGAAGCAGAGCCCTTCTATCAGGCGGAGGGGTAGGGGTGACCGCCCCTGCCACCTGGATCTGGGGGTTCAGCTTTCCAACACCTCCAGCTCCTGCAGGAGCCAGAGCTGTAGTTTTGCTGAGGGGCCACTGAATGACGGCGTCTGAGCTGAGGGCTCTGAAGGACCCGGCCTCCTGAGCAGCATTGAGATAGGATGTGGGGACAGGAAGGACACGACAGGTGATCCTGTGCATCTCTTTTTCTAGCCCAGAACACCACGGCTCCTGGTCCGAGAGCTCCAGGGTTTGCCCAGGCTGGGGGTGTCAACCTACCAGATAGTCCTGGCACCGCTTCTCCCCACTGATCTTCAGCTCCCAGATCTCATCCCTTTGCTTCTTGAGCTTCTCTAGGTCGTTGAGTCTTTGCTCCTGGAAGGAGAAAATGAGGTTTGAAGAACCTTGAGGTGGTTGGAAAAGGAATCAACAGGGTCTTGGACCTGACCTTGTCCTGGGTTGATTCTTCTGCTGCAGTGGGACCGTCATCAGCCCTTGGTTCATCGTGGTTGGAGCCAGATGGTTTTGTGACACCCTTGGAGGCCAAAGTCCTCTTGTGCCATGAGAAGACATTATCCTCATCCTCCTTCTCCTTCCCTCCTTCCAGCCCCAAGAGCTTCAGCTTCTCCACTAGATGCTCCAAGTGCTGTTTTGACTGAAAATTGCCCCTCCTGAGCTGACGGCGGTAGCCAACAGCTTCAGCATCTCCAAACCTTCCTCGTTCTGGCCAGGATCGGGCTGTGCCGCCTCCGCAACTGGAGAGATTATGGTCCAGGTGACCAGGATCTGACCGATGCTCTAGGATGGTGTGGTGGGTCCTTTCTTCTCCCTCTTCCCTCGCTCTAGAAGAAGCAGAGGGCATGGCAGCAGCTTCTGGAGCTTCTCTTGTTTGTTGTCTCCTCATCTTGCTGCCTGCAGCGGAATGCAGAGATGAGAGGTCTCAGCAGGGGTGAAGATCACCTGGAGACCATCTGTAGATCATAATCTGGAGATCCTTTGGACATCATTATCTGCAGATCATCCAGAGAAGATAATCTAGAGATGATCATCTGGAGATCACAGGATCCCAGAATGATGAAGGCTGGAGAAGCCCTCTGAGCTCATCCAGCCCAACCCAGGACCCAACATCACCCCATCGGCCAGACCAGGGCACCAGAGGCCACAGCCAGGCTGCCCTTCAACACCTCCAGGGACGGGGACTCCACCACTGCCCTAGGCAGTCCAGTCCAGCTTCTGATCAGCCTTTCCATGAGGAGGGGCTTCCTGACATCCAACCCTGGCAGCTTCAAGATCTGCCCTCTCCTCTGGCACTGGGTGCCTGGGAGGAGATCCTGACCCCCACCTGACTGCAACCTCCCTTCAGGGAGCTGGAGAGAGGGAGAAGATCGTCATCCAGAGATGAGCTCTTCAGGGTTGGTCTCCAGCAGCACAAGGTCTTTGCAGATGGTTTCAGAGCTCCTCAGGGTTGGTCTCCAGCCGCTCCAACTCTTTGCAGCTCCCGTTGCAGGATCACGTGGAGGCCAGAGGGAGAAGATCAACCCTATTTAAGGAAACAAGGAGAGGGAGGAGCTGCCCAGTCAGGGCCAGAGTCGGTTACTTCACCCCCCCAGGGGTCACTGTCCCCTACTTGGAGCTGAGACAAATCCTGGGTGGAAAAACCCTTCCTCAGTGTCAGCTACGGGATTGAATGTCGCTGGCTGGGGGGCAGGAGATCGACCACAGGGATCCACAAACATGGGCTCCATTGCATGGGATTCTCCATATGGGATCAACCACATGGGATCTACCACAATGGGGTCCAGAACATGGGATCCACTGCATGGGATCCACCACATGGGATCCCTGTCTTATGGGATCTCCCACATGGAATCAACCACACGGGATCCAGGAGGACCTCCAGAGCTGCACAAAGGAACCAAGGGCTCTGGAGGGTCTCAAGTTGTTTATTGGCAACTGGGAAGGACTCGTTTGGCCACCTCGTGGTGGAGCAGAAGACCAGGTTGAAGGCTCCAATGTGGCTAAGGACAAGTAGTGGTGAAAGCAGTGCCCAGGAAGCACCAGGAGATGTGATGGAAAGTGAAGACCATGGGGTGTCCATCCCCTCCTTCAAGAGCGCACAAAGTGTCCTCCAGGAGCTCACAAAGGGTTCTCCAAGAAACCATGAAAGGTCCTCTAAGAGCTCCTGAAAGGTCCTCCAGGAGCTGATGAAAGGTCCTTCGAGAAGTCATGTAGGGTCCTCCAGGAGTTCACGAAGGGTCCTCCAAGTGCTCAGGAAGGGTCCTTAAAGAGGCCATGAAGGGTTCTCCAGGAGCTGATGAAGGTCCTTCAAGAGTTCACAAAGGATGCTGAAAGAGCTGATGAAGAGTTCTCCAAGGGTTCACAAAGGATCCTTCAAGAGGTCACACAAAGGGCCCTTCAGGAGCTCAGGAAGGGTTCTCCAAAAGGCCTCAAAGGGTCCTCCAAAAGCTCACAAAAGGCCCTCTAGGACTCCACGAAGGGCCCTCCAAGAGCTGATGAAGGGTCCTCCAGGAGCTCATGAAGGGCCCTCTAGGAGCTGACGAAGGTGTTCCAAGAGCTCAGCATCTCTCTGGAGGTTCCTTCCTGCTGGAACTGCGGTGAGAAGCCATCAGACCAACAGTTGAGGCCATCCAGACTTTCTGCCAGACCTGGAGGACCCGGAGGCCAGGCCGGTTCATCCTTTTCAGGACGACAGCTGGAGGATTCTCTTGGGGTCAAGGTGGAGAATGAGGTTGGATCTTCCTCCCCAAAACATTTGCATCTCTGTCCTGCTGCTCTCAACCACCCAGATGGAGGACGGTACCTTCACCACCCCCTCAGAGCACCCCAGCGCTGACCTCTCTGTGTCAGGAGGAGCACAAGGAGGAGGGGGAAGGGGAGGTCATCGGACCAGAGTGAGGGATCCCAGCTCCACCCAGAACCAGGGCCGGATCCTCTCGCCAGCGAAGGAAGCTGGTGGGAAGGTGAAGATAGGGATTTGATTCTCTACATCGAAGAAGGCCACCTCCCCCCACTCATAGTCCAGGGAGATTCAGACCTTCCGGGGAACCCGCGGGAGGTCAGGACAATGGGAGGGTCAGTGAGGGCCCGGTTCTTGAAGACCCACTGCTGGATGGCCCAGATGCCTTCGTCGGGGTTGAAGCTGACGGGTCCTTTCCGCTGCAGGGACTCCTTGCTGACGCCAATGGCGCAGTACTGACCTTTGACCAGATCCACCACCCACCGGTGTCTCCCTGAGGTGACGGCTTCGCGGCCCAGGATGCAGGGGTTGGCGTCGAAGCGTTGGGGGCTGTCGGGAGCCTCCTGGAGCAGATACTCCCATCGCACGCTCTTCCGGTCCTTGGAGGGGATGAGGCGGGGATGGGCTGTCTTTGGATCCAGCATCACGCCTGCTGGGGAAGAGGGGACGCGCAAGGGGGTCGGTCGATGTCACGGGCCAAGCGCCCGTGGCCAAGCGCCCGTGGCCGGGGCGTTTCCTTTTTCCTTCGGTTTTCCCAGCACGCCTCCGTTCCTCTTCGTCTTTCTCAAAGCTAGGCTCTCCCCTTCTTCGTCTCTCTTCACGTTCCCCCTTTTCCCCAAATGCTGCTCTTACGCAGATACATTTGCCGCTTGTTCCTCTCCAAGTGAAAGCGAAAGTGAGTGATGGCGGCGCCTGCTGACGGGTGAGAGAAAGGGCGCGGGGGGGCGATCGCATGGAAACCCTCACGATCCCCCAGATCCTCCTGAGGCCCC
>VXBP01000776.1:0-20342 GCA_013400115.1 Rhinopomastus cyanomelas | reverse complement strand
CCTTTTCCTTCTCCTCCCTTTACCTTTTCCTTCTCTTCCCTTTACCTTTTCCTTCTCCTTCCTTTACCTTTTCTTTCACCTTCCTTTTCCTTCCTTCCTTTATGACCCAAGTTCCATTTCATGTGATGCACCTTGGAGTTTATTATCCCTGCAAGAGCTGCTGTCCTGCATCTGCCTTAAGGAGTCCGTTAGTCACTGATTACTCTTCACCCTTTTCCCTTGAAGGGAGACGCTCACTGGGGAATCTCATTCCTTTCCAGACTCTATTGAAGCTGAAGATTTGCCTTGGGAAAGCACTGAGGTCACACAGGAGCAGCTGCTCAACTATCAGCTGATGTTCCCCATCGGCCAGGACAAATCCATCCCCTGGAACGCCATCGCGGAGCTTGAGAACATGAGAGCAAAGCGCGTCTCTGAACTCAAGAAATGGAAAGAGCAGGTGGGCTTCCTCTGCAACCCTTCAGAACCCGGTTCAGCAGATGCTGTTGGCGCAGAGTGCAAACTGGGAAGGGGCGCGGAAAGCCAGCAGCAACGCTGGGAGGGCAGTGCTCGGGGTACCCCGCAGGACACTGACACATCCCATCCCGGCCGTGTTGCTGTGCGGCTGCACCTAGGGGACCCGGCCGTGGCGGGGGGAGTCGGTCTCCAGAGGAGGCTTTGGCCGGGCTGTGAGGTCTCTGCAACCACAGTTCGATTCCACGTGAGGGCACCAGAGAGCCGCAGTCAGACCAGCGCAGCCGCGGCACTGGGAGCGCTGCGGGAACCCGCCTTCATGACAGTCGGAGAGAGAATAGCAAGAAAGTGAAGAGCTGGCCTCATGACACATCCAGAGCAGGTCTTGGCCTCTGATTTAGTCTGAACTGTCATATGGACGTGCTGTGCTCCAGTTCTGATCCTCCGGCTTTTGCTTTACCTACCCAGAGTCACAGACAGGCCCCACTGACTTCACAGAACGTTAGGGATTGGAAGGGACCTCCAAAGGTGCGACTGGATCTAGGAGACCCTGCTGGGGCAGGGGGATTGGGCTGGATGATCTGTCGAGGTCCCTTCCAGTCCCTGCTGTTCTGTGAGTCTGTGATCCCAAACAGTTCTTCAGCCCAGCTGCAGGCACCGCGGGGTCGGGTCTCTGAGGCACAGGGGTGCTCTCCCTCCCTGCTGCACAAAAGATAACAAACACTGGGCTGTTTGCTCTCGCACCCCCTGAATGTGTCTTGCACCTCTTCTACACTCAGCAACAGAGCACAGGGCCATGGCAACCCAGAAGACGTGGCTGGTCTCACGTACACCAGCCTCCTGACGTGCACCTCCCCATAATAGGAGAGACTGTACCCTCGCAGCAGTACTGTGTTTACTTAGCACAGGTTAAATTTCCTTGTGTGGCGACTCCGGGACTTAAATCCTCATGTTGCTGAGCACAGAAAATGCCTCAAAGGAGCCAAACAAAGGCCTGAGTGCAACACGGGGGTGCTCTGGCCGTGCTCCTGCCGAGACAAATGAAAACAAGATGCAGGAGTGATCCTGGTGCTGATTTTGTGCCTTAAAGGAATCACAGAATCACTGAGCATTAGGGGTGGAAGGGACCTGGCAGGATCATCCAGTCCAATCCCCCACCACAGCAGGATCCCTCACATCCAGTCACACAGGAACAGTCCAGGTGGGTTTGAAACGTCTCCAGAGAAGGAGACTCCACAACCCCTCCCCGGGCAGCCCCTGCCAGGGCTCTGGCACCCTCACTGGGAACAAGGTCCTTCTCATACTGATGTGGAACCTCCTCTGCTCCAGCTCACACCCACTGTCCCTTGTCCTGTCACTGGGTGCCCCTGAGCAGAGCCTGGCTCCATCCTCCTGACACCCACCCTTTCCACACTGATCAACACTCACGAGATGTGATGACTTACAGCTGTTCTCAGCCTCCTGCTGGCTTTACTCCGATGCCTTTCTTGTTTGGCTGGTTTCTTTGTGACTGTGCTCTGGAACAACTTCTGCCTACACCTCTCCCTCCCCAGGGGCCGTGTCAGAAGGAGCTCTACAGAGCCCTCTACAAGCTGGCCAGGGCTCAGCAGAGGAGCGGAGGGGAGATCTACAAGTTCTATCTGCCCAACTGCACCAAGAATGGATTTTATCACAGCAAACAGGTAGGTGCTTCCTCCCCGATCTGCTGACAGCAGCGGTGCTGCCGCTGGCCCTCTGCTGTCTCGTAGGTTGCAGCTGCTGGGAAAGCGGGTTGTGAAAACAGGGATCTTTACTAGCCAAGCAGATGGTTTGTCCTTCTCTTAAAAGTGAGCTGCATGCTGTGGGCTGGCAGCAAGAAAGCAGGAGGCTTTTCCATTCACACAACAGGTGCACACAAGGCTTCCTCCAGAACCCTTTAACCCTGTCTGCTCCCAGGCTTCACGGACCTGCTTTGTCAGTGTCTTCTGAGCTGGCTTTCACAGAACCACTGAGGCTGGAAAAGCCCTCTGAGCTCATCCGGCCCAGCCCAGGAACCAGCATCAACCCATCGGCCAGAGCAGGGCACTCAGGGCCACAGCCAGGCTGCCCTTCAGCACCTCCACCGTGCTGCCCGCAAAGACCGCTGGATATGTCGTAACTGTGGAGAAAGGGGGCTTCTCAGAATCCCCAGTGCTCTGTGATTGCGGGATCTGCAGGTGCTGCAGTGGGAGCTGGGCCATGGGCCGTGGCTTTCTCACCAAGGCTCTTGGGCAGGGCAGGGGCCACCACGTTTGGAGCAAGTCTCTGCGCACGAGGTCTGCAGCTTCTGCTCCTAGTTCTGTCCAGCACTTCATGGCGCAGAGCCCCAGAGGTGCTGGAGGGAGGGGAGCACCGCCCTGCTGAGGAAAGGCTGAGGGAGCTGGGGCTCTGGAGCTGGGAGAAACAGGGACTGAGGGGTGACCCCATTGATTTTGCTCGTAACATTCTAGTGCGAAACTTCGCTGGATGGAGAATCTGCTGGGTGCTGGTGCGTCCACCCGAGAAACGGGAGAAGAATCCCTGGGTCTCCGGAAGCAAAGGGAGACCCCGACTGCCAACAGGATCTTGGTTCCCCAGAGCAAAACTGACCACGTTCGCTTACAACCCACGTTTGCTGCGAGGGTCTGGTCCGGCCAGGAGCCACTTCAGGGAGGCGGCCTTGAGCACCTAGTTTTCAGCGGCTGAGTTGGACCGGAGGATCTCTCGAGGCCCCTTCCAACCCCTGGCATTCTGAGCAAGCCCACAGAGCAGCCGCGGGGTTGCCCGGGCGCTCGAGCGACAGACCTGAGCGCCTGCGCGATCAGTCCCACGCTCTTGTGTGTTTTGTTCGTACGTGGCTGCAGCTGCCCTCACGCAAAGCTGTTGGATTATTTATTGCACAGTAGCTGTACTTCTGACTGCAACACTAACTTACAGCCTCAAAACACTTCCCAACTCTGCCTGTAAATAGTTGCTGCTGCTCCTAACCGTGTCGCACCTTCGCGTCGGAGGGATGCTGCTGCCTCGAGCCTCACGAGGGACAGCCGGAGGGGAGGACGGCCCGTCAGACTGGCTATTTTTTTACTATGTATTTATAAAACTCCACCTGAAGGTAGAGACTGCTCTTAGGAACTTATTTAAACCCGTTTTGCCCGCGCGTCCTGTTGCTTTGGCACCTCTCCTTTGATCTCGAGCGGTTTCCTCAAGCAGAAGGTGCTTGGGCATAACCCTGCAGCTCCCGAGGGGCCAGGGTTTGCTTCTGTTTGCCAGCCCGCTCCGGACCAGCAGCAAAACGCACCGGGGTTCTCTGTGCCGCCCGCGAGAGGTGCGAGCTGCTCGCGTGCCCGTCCGGTTGTGTTATTTAAGATAAGCTATTAAACACTGCCTTCTGCACCGCCCGCGCCTCTTGCTCTCTGAGTGCTCCCACAGAACCACTCAGGTGGGGAAAGACCCCCGGGATCATCAAGTCCAACCATCAGCCCTGCTCCACAAGGTCACCCCTAAACCACATCCCCCAGCACCACATCCAAGTGACTTTTAAACTCATCCAGGGACGGGGACTCAACCCTGGGCAGCCCATCCCAGCCCCTGACCACTCTCTCTGGGAAGACTCTCTTCCTGATGGCCAGTCTGACCCTCCCCTGGTGGAGCTTGAAGCCTTCCCTCTGCTTCTGTGGCTACTGACCTGTGAGAAGAGCCCAGCACCAGCAGCTCTGCAGGGTCCTTGCAGATACTTGTAGAGAGTGATGAGGACCAGTGATGCTTAGCCCCCATCATCTGAGAAGCCTACTTGCCCCGTATGCGAGTCTTCCTGCCAAAGCCCTGCCAGGTTTGCTGCAGCAAAGGGTGCTCCAGCCGGGTTCCCCTGCTCTACTGCCAACTGCAGAGCACTCACAGCCCAGGAATGAGATCACTGGCCTCTGCTCTTCACTTTTCACCCTCCTTTTCCCCTAAAGCTGTTTCAAGAGAGTCACCTGGCACTGAGCTCTGCTCACACTGAGTCCGTTTTGCTCATCACGCTCGTGGTGGCTAATGAGGGTGCCAGAGCCCTGGCAGGGGCTGCCCAGGGGGGTCAAGGAGTCTCCTTCTCTGCAGGTTTCAAACTCGCTTGGACACGCTCCTGTGCGACTGGATCTAGGGGCTCCTGCTGTGCCCAGGGATTGGACTGGATGATCTTTTGAGGTCTCTTCCCATCCCTAATGCTCTGTGACTCTGTGCTGGCAGGAGGAGAGAAGAGAGAAAGCAAAGGGAGGTGGAGGGCAGCCAACACCAACACTGAAATCTCATCAGCATCTCTGTCACTTGTGTGCTCCGCAAAGACACAAGCCCAGGCAGGGACAGCGTGCGACAGACACAGCCCAGAAGGCCACCAGCCATGAAGCACGTCAGGACGTGGCCGGTTCCCTTCCAAAACCAATATGGTCCTTTGACCTTCCACTGGCTAATGAGAGCCCTACACATATTGTAAAATAAAAAGGCAAACAGTGACTGAGCCAGGCAGCGCTCTCCTTTAAGGGGAGGGCTTGCGGGGGGTGGGGGGTGGATTGGACTGGATGAGCTCTCGTGGTCCCTCCCAACCCCTAATGATCTGTGATTCTGTGAAAAGGGTGGTGCATGGCAGGGGCTTGTCACAGGACTTCAGAGGATCAGATAATGTGAGGGGTTGGAAGGGACCCCGAAAAATCATCCCGTCCAATCCCCCCACCACAGCAGGATCCCCTAGATCCAGTCACACAGGAACATGGCTAGGGGGTTTGAAATGTCTCCAGAGAAGGAGACTTCACAACCATCCTAGGCAGCCCCTGCCAGGGCTCTGGCACCCTCACTGCGAACAAATCCCTCCTCATATATTTTGAGAGATCTCTGTTCCAGCTCACATCCATTGTCCTATCATTAGATGCCCCTGAGCAGAGCCTGGCTCCATCCTCCTGACACCCACCCTTCACATATTGATCAACATCCATGGGGTCACCCCTCAGGCTCCTTTTTCCCAGCTCAAGAGCCCCAGCTCCCTCAGCCTCTCCTCAGCAGGGAGATGCTCCCCTCCCTCCACCACCCCTGTGGCTCTGTGCTGGGCTCTCCCCAACAGCTCTGTGTCCTTCTGGACCTGGGGGACCCACAGCTGTCTCCCCAAGGGCAGAGTAGAGAAGGAGAACCTTTCCTGATCTGCTAACCACCCCTGATCTGATCCACCCCAGGATGCCATTGGCCCTCTTGGCCACAAGGGCCCACTGCTGGCTCCTGGCCATCCTGCTGGCCGCCAGGACCCACAAATCCCTCTCTCCTGAGCTGCTCTCCAACGGGTCAGCCGAGATTCGCTGCACGCAGCCCCCACAGCGTCAGACCCCGCAAAGCACCAAGCAGGGTTGTGCCGCGCCAGGGCAGGACGAAGAGGTTTGCCCTCCCAGCAGCCGACGAGCACGGCCTCTGCAGAAGCAGCAGCACTCTCTCTCCCCCTGCGCTCACCCCTGCCTTGCCACTGCAGAACAGCCCCAAGCTCTAATCCCTGCCCAGCCCACAACAGCAGCAATAAAAAGAACCTGTAGGAAGACAAAGGGATCCCAGTGACTCACTCCAGGCCAGACTCTCAGCCTGGGAACGGACAAGACCTCTATCTTCAAGCCACCACCTTTGAAGTGGCTCTGCTTCTGTTTGGCCATCACTTCCCGGACAAACCACCAGCCCCAGCGGCCAGAACAGGTCCCAGGCTCTCAGTTTGCTGACGTTTCCCATTTGGGGCTGGTTTATGGAGCTGTTGTGCACGAGCTGGGGCAGGAACGGCTGCTCCCAACACACCGCCTTTGGTGCACCAGCCTCTCTAAGACTGCAGTAGGTGGCAACTGTAGGAGATCTGGGGCCAGCAGAGGACTTCTCCTGCTGACATGTCCCCGTACATCACCTGGGGATGGTCGGGTATTGGGCAGAAAGGGACACAGGAGACCAGTGGCACCCTGGGGTGTTGCAGGGCTCTGTGGTGCCTTCTCACACAAACACCTGCCGTGCAGACGCTGCCAGTGACAAGGATTCTTCTGAGACCTCCTCATGTTCGCTCAGATCACCAGGCACCCTGGTGAAAAAGGAAAACATTGGCAAATACTTACTTTAAAAATGTCTCCTGAGCTGGAAGAGCCAAAGGCACCCAGTCAGGAGGGATTTTTCCAGCACATTCATTCTGACACTGAAAGGCCAGTCCCTGATGTTCTGTGATTAGCACCGCTCAAGGAGCGCGGTGAGAGTTCTCGGGCAGCTCATGTGACACACAACCTGCTTGAGTTCCTTGAGATGTCCTTAAGCTTTGTGAAGAAGCTGGTGTCCTGCAGAGATTCAGCATCACCTGGGGATCCTTCACTAGCCAGCTGCTTGTGTATTTATTGGTTCTGAGTGGTCGGGCAAATCACAAGCAGCTTGAAGATGTGTTTTGGGGAGAGAAAAGAGCTTTTGTTTCCAGAAGGCTCACACAAGAAAGAAGAAAGCAGCAAGTCCTAACTCCCTTTCCCGACTCCAACCCCATGGAGTCTTCCTCTCCGTGGCTACGTGCCCAAACATTGCTGTGTAGCACAGAACCACAGAACATTGGGGACTGGAAGGGGCCTTGAAGGATCCTCCAGTCCAATCCCCCTGCCAGAGCTTCACAGAAACTTCTCTTTCTTCCTCACAGGTTGAAGTATTTCACAGAACATTCACAGAATCACAGAGCACTGGGGATTGGAAGTCCAATCCCTCTGCCGCAGCAGGATCACCCAGACCAGGTCGCACAGGAACACATCCAGGTGGGTCTTAAATGTCTCCAGAGACTTCCCTTTTCACCATTTTAACCGTGAACTCACTGAGTGAGAGAGAAATCGGGAGCCGCTCGGCTAACGCATTCCAGGGTAGGGCCTTAGACACCTGAAGCAGGTTGACTGGCAGCATCTGCAAACCCTTCCCTTCAGCTCCATCGCGGGCAGGCACAAGGGTGCGTGAAGTCAAGGAGCGAGTGCAGAACGGGGCTCCCCCACCCTGCAGACTCCCCTCCCTCAGCACAACCCCCCTCAGCTGGAACCCCCAGCCCCCACAGAGGTCCCAACCCCAAAAGGAAACAACCAGTGCCAACGGCTTCTTTGTTTCTACAGTGACATCAAGCATTTATAGTGAGACAATATAAGAATATATTATATATTTATATAAATATATCAAATATTTATATAAAATATATAAATAAATACACATATAAAATAGGGCAGTGCTTTCCAGAGAGGTGGGAACAGGTCACAGGCCACCCTCCCCTTCCGTGGCTCTCGCTGCCAGGCAGTGCGTGCCAGCGAGCCCGGCCGCAGCAGAGAACCTGGAGCCAGCCCTCCTCCCGCGACCGCCTCGCGCCCCGGAACAAACCACACCGATCCCGATTCCAACACACGGCGTCACGGCAGGCGTGCGGCTGCGACGCGGCCAGTCTTACTCTGCGCTTGGATGCGGGCAAATCGCTTCCCCCAGAGTCCGAGCAAGCGACAAGGGTGTGCAGCGTACGTGAAGTGCGTGGGTCTCAACGCCCGGTCGGCGATGCCCCCATCTTGTCGGAGTTCGAAGCGGGAGTCCCCCGTGTGCAGTAAGTGCTTTGGTAGAGCAGGCCGAGGCAACGCAAGGCACCAGCTTGAAAAACCAATAAATAAGCAAACGGAGCGACTGTGACAGCAACTTCTTGTCCAAGAATCGATCACAGAATCGTTTGGGTTGGAGAGGACCCTTGGGCTCATCGAGTCCAACCATCAACCTCTGCAAAGTCCACCTGCTCTGAATTCAGCAATGCTAGAGCCCCATTGCAAACACTGAAGCAAAGGGCAGACAGGAGAAGGCTTTACTGAGAGCTTCAGTGCAAAGGTGATCCTTTCCAGTGGCTTGGTTCAGCGAGGGGCACCTCAGAAACACCGATTCAGTGACGGTGGGCAAGTCAGAAACACCAGCTCCGCAGCACGTAGATCAGAAACACCAGTTCAGTGACTGACAGATCAGAAACACCAGTTCAGTGACGATGGGTACCTCAGGAACACCAACCCAGTGATGGTGGGTACAACAGAAACACCAACCCAGTGATGGTGGGTACAACAGAAACACCAACCCAGTGGTGGTGGGTACAACAGAAACACCAACCCAGTGGTGGTGGGTACAACAGAAACACCAACCCAGTGGTGGTGGGTACAACAGAAACACCAACTCAGCGATGGTGGGTACAACAGAAACACCAGCCTCAGAAACTCACTGACGGGTACATCAGAAACACCAACCAAACGCAACCATTTTTAAACAAAATGTGATCCTGGCAGCTGCAGTTACCTCCTGAACCTCTTCTGGAAACACTTCCTTCAGTCCCCCGGGTCACCTCTGTCACAGCTCGAGGAGCTGGCACATGGGTCGACGCGCACCCGTCCACCGCTCCGCGCCCATCCTCTTCTCTTTGCACGCGGAAGGACACGCTCGCGTCACTGTGGAGTATTTGGTATTCGACGTTACACTTAAATAGTTTATTAAAAAAGGATTCCATTAAATACAGACTAACAGAATATCCATAATAGATTTTACAGGGAAAAATAGCCGCGTCTTTCGTTTAGAAATAGGTTTCTTTAAAAAGGCCTTTGAGATCTTTTTATAAAACTTCTTTTTACCCGTCAGACCTGTAAAAATACAATCTGAACCTTTAAATCCTTGTGGGTTTGGGCTTCGTTTTGTTCTCTTTTTCACTTTAATACTTTGACAATCTGAGCTCTTTAAAGTAAAAAAAACCAAGCCAACAGTGTCTTTTGGGATCACACTGGTCACAGGCTGTCTTGAAAAAGTCAGTGGAGACTCCCTGAATGCGTTCCGAAGTGCCTTGTGTTTTCTCTGGGTATCAATAGTGCAGGTTTACGTGGGAACTCAGGGCTCCCTACACACCCTCCAGGAAGCCCGACGCGTGGCGGTGGCAAGAGTGCAGACGCAGCAGCTCCCACAGAGGCTGCGGCTCCCCAGCTGCTGCAGGAGGCAGAGCCCGTCCCTCCGCGCGCAGCCCACAGCATCTGCCCAGCCCCTCCAAGGTCTCTGCGAGGTCCGGCAGCCACGCGCAGATGCCAGAAGAGAGCCGGCGCCCGGGCCTCACTTGCTCTCCAGGTTGTAGCAGTGGACGTCTCCCTTCCCCTTCCCGTCGTAGCCGGGAAGCGGCTGGCCATACTTGTCCACGCACCAGCAGTAGCCTCTCTTGCGGCCTTTGGACGGGCGACACTTAAACAGAACAAGAGAGTCGGTTAGCGCTGCTGCTCCAGGCAGCGGGGACCCCTGCCCACCTGAGAGCTGCGCGTGGTGGTCCTGGCCAGATCACACAGGAGCACGCAACACTGGGGGCTGGAAGGGACCTCAGAGGAGCGTCTGCTACCAGTACAAAGCACTTCCATGACAGCCAACCCTCTGCTGCCCAGCTGCTCTGTAAGAAAACTGCTCTGAGAACCACAGAACAGCCCAGAGGCACGAAGATGATGAAGGGAGGGGAGCATCTCCCTGCTGAGGGAGCTGGGTAAAAAGGAGACTGAGGGGTGAGCCCATTTAATGTTGGTAAATATGGAAAGGGCAGGTGTCAGGAGGATGGAGCCAGGCTCTGCTCAGGGGCACCCAGTGATAGGACAAGGGGCAGTGGGTGTGAGCTGGAACAGAGGAGGTTCCACATCAGTGTGAGAAGGACCTTCTTCCCTGTGAGGGTGACAGAGCCCTGGAAGGGGCTGCCCAGGGGGGTTGTGGAGTCTCCTTCTCTGGAGATATTTCAAACCAGCCTGAACACTATCCTGTGCAACTGGATCTCAGGGATCCTGCTGTGGTGAAGGGACTGGAGTGGATGATCTTTGGAGGTCCCTTCCAATCCCTAATGTTCTGAGGTTCTGTGAAAAGCCTGACGAGGGCTTGCTTATAACTCTCCAGGATCTCCATGAACGACTGCTCCAAGTCCACGGGGCAATCACCTTTCAGTTTAGGGGGCAGCTGGACTGAACTGTAGCTTAAGTGCCTTGTAACCCTTCATGCTCAAAACTGAGGAATTCATAACTAACAGCTTTTAAACAACTCAACATTTACAGAAGAAGAAACTGAGGCAGCAGTTCTTGAGTTGTTTTTCCCCCCTGAGAGAGCAGGCACAGATGGAGCACGGACTGGAGCGCAGGGCTGCTGGCTGAGAGCCTGGTGCTCCAGCAACGAAGCGACACTTCCACCCAAGAATAGCAACACTGCCTCCCCAGTTTAGAAGCACTACACGGAGTACGTTGCACAACTTTTGCTGATTCACAGGCTTGCATCACCCTCAAAACAAATGATCAATTAGTTCTCATGTTGCTGAAGGCTCCGATTGCTTTTCACAGTTGCATAATCAGTTTGGGAACTCAGTCTGCAGGAGCACCCTCCCTGCTGCTTAGACACTTCCAGGTTTTCTTCTAGAAATTCTCATTTGGAAAACAAAATGGTTAAATCACTCTACAGGTGAAATGACACTCTGAGAGGAAACAATTCACCTTCTTCACTGCTTGTTCTGTACTAAACACTCAGCCATGCTGTCGAGAGCAAAGCACTTCTGATCTACCTTCCTGTGTGACTGGATCTAGCTGATCCTGCTGTGGCAGGGGGACTGGACTAGAGATGATCTTTTGAGGTCCCTTCCAATCCCTAATGTTCAGTGGTTCTGTGATACCAACGTGATGCTGTGGTCCTGAAGCAGCCAGCTTGTGCTCCCTTACAGAAGTGGTGAGGAGTTCTTATGGAGAAAACCTCCACTCTCCTGAATTCTGTACCCCGCACGACATTTCAAGGCCCTGCCCAGCTCTTCTGTGCGACTTCAGAAGTCCAGAAAGCTGGAAAACTGCCCAAGTGGTGGGACCAGTAATTACTTCTGATAGAAACACCAGCTGCCAGCTTCCATGCCACCTGCCCCGCTCCCTTCCACAAAGAAGGGCCACAGCAGCAGTTGTGGAGCACAGCAAAGCATATGGCATCCCACTGGATTCCTGGTCAGCCCAGAGGTCTCAGCGGAGCCGCAACTGTGGCCTCCTGGAGCAGACTGCAGACAGCAGTGCCACGGACCTCGGCCACTCTGGCTCCGCCAAGCCCGGCTCTGTTTTCAGTGGGACGGCGCCAGCTCACGTTTAGGTAAAGGATCTGGCTCTGGTGCACAAGCAAGGGGCAACTCGAGCGACTACCCCATGTAATGACTTCTAATTTCATCAAAACCTCCCCTTCCGTGCTTGAGGCAGAAATGCTCCTGCACCAACCCACCCCACATAACTCCACCCAGGCACCACAGCTCAAGGGTGCAACCCTGACCTGTGACGACACAAGAACTACAGACTTCAGAGGTCTGATGTGAACAGTTTACACATCAATAGAGGGGGTGACATCATACCCTGACAGGTCAAGCTATGTTCCTGACATTGTTTAACACATGCAAACTACTCCCTGCGCTTGTTCCTGGAAAGCAAACAGCTGGGAAGACATAAATGTCTTGAAAAACTAGTATTTTCAACGTTGCTGGGACAGCGGGTGGCTGGGAGGGTAGAACATGCTAACCTGCAGCACACAGTGCCTCATGAATGAGCTGCAATGGCTTCCACAGCGATCGCAACCAGATTCCTACCACCACAAACCAGCCTACAGTGTCATCCAGTGCTCTTGGCAGCTGTTTCACAGGATCACAGAACACTGGCGATGGGAAGGGACCTCGAAAGATCATCCAGTCCAACCCCCTGCCACAGCAGGATCCCCTGGATCCAGTCACACAGGAACACGTCCAGGAGGGTTTGAAACGTCTCCAGAGAAGGAGACTCGACATCCTCCCTGGGCAGCCCCTTCCAGGGCTCTGGCACCCTCACTGGGAAGAAGTCCCTTCTCATGTTGATGTGGAACCTCCTCTGTTGCAGCTCACACCCGCTGCCCCTTGTCCTGTCATTAGATGACACTGGGCTCCATCCTCATGAGAGCCACCTTTCACATTTATCAACATTCATGGGGTCACCCCACAGTCTCCTTTTCTCTGAGCTAAGGAGAGCCAGCTCCATCAGCCTTTCCTCACAAGGAAGATGCTGGAGTCAGGTGGGCTGTGCTCTCAGCACAGAAGCAAAGAACCAGTAGGTCTTGCACCTGAAGGAGCTCCAGGAGCAGCACTGAACGAAGAACACTGCTGTAACTCACGCAGACAGGACTGCAGCACAAACCCCTGCGGCCCAGGTTTGCGTCTGCCAAGAACGGTCCCGGTCCCAGAAGCAAAGAGCTGAGAAGCCACCCCTGCTGCAGGGGAACTGCTGGCTGGATCGCTTTCACGACAGCACGACCTGCATTTTGGACGCCATGTGTGCTGCACGCAGAGGATGGGTATATGCCTCTCTCAAGTTGCTGTCTGTAACACGAGCCCGTGCAGTTCTTCTAGGAACTCTCCACAGCTATTTACAATCCAAAGCATTGATCTATTGCAGTCATATGGCCACGGCCACATTTAGCCCCCTGGGCTATCACCGAGGCACTGCTTTTTTTAAACCACCGCGCGTTAGTCTGCGGGACACCAGCCGACCCCTCTGCGAGCAGGGATGAAGTGTCTCATCTGTTGTCATGACCAACAGAAAACACAAACAGTTCTCCCCTTGACGAGGTTCAGCACCATCAGATCAGGTCCTAAACTGGAGATGAACTAGTTCCCCTGTACAAGCTCACATAACACGACTTGCTGGCAAGATCCTTCAGCAAAGACGCAAAGAAAAGGTTAAGAATGAGCCCGGACTTACTTGCTTTTTCTTGTAGAACCCCTTCTTGTCACAGTTTGGAATATGAAATCCCCGGGGACTCAAGACATTCAGGATCTTTAGGTGGTTTAATGTGTCTTCCATTTCTCTGCGACAGGGACCCTGGTAACAAGCACATTTTAGAAAACACTCATGAAGCTTCATGCCCAAACACTGCTTCTCACACAAGACTTAACAGGTCTTCAGAGGGCAGGAAACAAACCCAAACCAACCCGTGACAGCAAAGGGATGGCCAGGCATATCAAAAGGCAGACCGTGCACAGACATCACTCAACCTGCTGCATTCACAGAATCACAGAACATGAGGGAGTAGAAAGGACCTTGAAAGACCATCCAGTCCAATCCTCCTGTCACAGCAGGATCCTCTACATCAAGTCACACAGGAACTTGGCCAGGTGGTTCTCAAACATCTCCAGAGAAGGAGACTCCTGTGCAGCCCCTGCCAGGGCTCTGGCATCCTCACTGGGAAGAAGGTCCTTCTCAGACTGATGTGGAACCTCCTCTGCTCCAGCTCACACCTGCTGCCCCTTGTCCTGTCACTGGGTGCCCCTGAGCAGAGCCTGGTTCTGTCCTCCTGACACCCACCCTTCACATCTTGATCAACATCCATGGGGTCACACCTCAGTCTCCTCTTCTCCCAGCTCAAGAGCCCCAGCTCCCTCAGCCTCTCCTCATCAGGAAGATGCTCCGCTCCCTCCATCATCTCCGTGTCTCTGTGCTGGGCTCCCTCCAGCAGCTCTGTGTCCTTCTGGAGTTGAGGGGCCCAGAACTGGACACAAGATTCCAGATGCTGTCTCATCAGGGTAGAGTAGGTGGGGAGGAGAACCTCTCTTGATCTGCTAACCATTCTGATCCACCTCAGGATGCCACTGGCCTTCTTGGCCACAAGGGCACACTCAGCACATGGTCACATTGCCATGCTGAGGCACAGACTGGCATTTGAAGTCACAGCCACACAGATCTATAGGAAGGCTTCACTGGTGTGTGAAAACATCACCCACACAGAACTTGGGTTTGAAAAAGCCAGCCTTGTACAAAGTGGGAAGAGAGGGCAGACAACTGGAAACTGTTGTCAACCAGTTGCTAGAGTTTCCCAGTGCCATTTGATTTGTGATTCTGCTGGATTTGAAAGCTTGAGCTAAATGAGTTCAATGGAACACAAGTGATTGCACGCAGCGTGTGTGTGTATAGTACAAACCCTTCATCTTGGCCATTCCCAATTTCAAGGGGGCCAAACAGATGCAGCCGTGCAAAGGCACTGCTGCACACAATGCTCCTCAGCTTCTCCACCTCCTGAAGGCCGACAACAAGGCAGAGACAATCAGCTCTAGGACAGAGTGCTGAGAAGGACCTCCAGAACTGCTTTTGAGGACACCTCTCAATGCCAACTCATTACTGCTCTCCCTGCAGCCCTTCAGGCTTGGCAGAACAGTGTCAGGAGCCTCACTCTGCAGCCAAAACCAGCAGCACAGGAGTCCACGTTTTGCCAAAGGCCAGTGTCAGCAGTGGAATCAAGAGCTGCAGGCAATGAGCTCTGTGCTTCGCTACACTCCTGGCTGGGCAAGCGACTGACTTGGTCTACCAGCCTGCATCCTCAGCAGAGACTCAGGACTCCTTTGCATGGATGCCCTGGGTTTCAAGGGTTTAAGTTGCTGCATCAACACAAGCCTCACTTGGAGCAGTTTTTGATTAGTGAGGTAATGGCAGTGACACTTCGGAGCGGTGTTATCACTAGTTTGCTCACTCTGACAGACACCTGCAGCCCACAACACTCACATGCACATTCGCTCACGGCGCCTGACTACCACCTAAGTGGCCGTGATGCCACTTCTTCAGAGACACCAAAGCTAATGAGCTTTTGCTGGAGCCAGCCTACTCCACGTTTGTGGGAGGACACACTGGAAGGCAGACACTGAAGTGGTTTTGCTAGGTGGCTGGACATCAGTCACAAACTAAATATGTAGCTTCACCCCTCGCTATGGGTGGACACCAAGGTCTCTTAGGACACCACCTTCCACCTTATAAGCACTTCAAAACCTTCAGCAGATGGTTTCACTGCGACAGCTGTGATGGAACACCAGCTGTGGCATATGAGACATTCTTTAGGCCACCAGAAGCACAAGGACAACCACCAGGTTAGCAGACACAACGTCCAGGAACAATTACTCTCCCCTCAGACTCACAGAACATTAGGGATTGGAAGGGACCTCAGAAGATGATCTAGTCCAATCCCCCCACCACAGCAGGATCATTCCCCACACCCTGGCTGCTCTGCAAATTCACTGGGCACAGCCAGTAGGAAGCAACGGCAGGCACTGGCCTCTAAGCCTTTGCAGTTGGAGAGTGGCACCAAACAACAACTGGAAGTGAAGATGCTTGCAGCACGTCACCCAAACGATAACTCAGGAGCCTAATCCTCAACCCAGCCTAAGTCTGTCTCCCTCGATTTGTGCCACGGTGCATGAGCACAACGCTACGATGCTGAACATGAACCATCTCTTCTTCTGGCATTGCAACCAACAGTGCTGTCTGCAAACACACCCAACGACAGCACTGTTAAACCTGTGCCACGTCCACTCGCACCACAAATGTGCGGTAATTACCAGGGGAGCAGGACCTTCAGAGATCTAGGAAATTACTTGGTAGAAACCAAGTGGAAAACTTACAGAATCACGGAATCATTCAGGTTGGAAAAGACCCCCGGGATCATCGAGCCCAACCAGCAACCCTACTCTACAAGGTCACGCCTCAGCCAGATCCCCCAACGCTACATCTAAGCGACTTTTAAACCCATCCAGGGATGGGGACTTGGTTGTGTTAGGTTATCTCCTGAATGCGATCCTCCCAGTCTGACAGCTGTTGGCCTCTGCAAATCCACTAGTTCTAGGGGCTGAACAGCCAGAACGCCGCAGGTTTCGAGGACAATTACCACCATTTATCTATCTTGTTGTACGCACACCACGCACACGCTCGCGTGCCGGGAAAAACCTTTCCGTTTACAGAAGTACTTACATATTCGGTCTCTTGTTTGGACTCAGAAGAGAAGTTCAGCGTGTCCGTGCTCTGCGAATCGTATTCCACTTTATAGCGCTGGGTATTTTTGGCTTGCACTTTCCTGATGATGTCTATTTTGATGTGTGGTGAATGCGACTTGGAATCCGACACCCGGTGAGAGTTTGGGATGGCCTGGTTTTCTACACTGCTGGTACTCTGGTCATCTTCTTCTTCTGAGTCGCTGGAATTTCCTTGAGAAGCACAAAACGCAGTGAAGAAACAACGTTAATCAACTGCCAGTTGCATCTGGAAGGACAACAAGCTTCTGGATTCAGTCCACAGGCTTCGCTTTCCTTTGCAAAACAGTGATCACAGAATCACCGAGCATTAGGGACCGGAAAAGACCTTGAAAGATCACCCAGCCCAATCCCCACCACCACAGCAGGATCCAGGGGGTGGAAGGGACCTCAAAAGGTCATCCAGTCCAATCCCCCTGCCAGAGCAGGATCTCCTAGACCAAGTCCAGGCGGGTTTGAAACGTCTCCAGAGAAGGAGGCTCCACAACCCCAACCCAGGATCCCCTAGATCCAGTCACAGAACATTAGGGATTGGAAGGGACCTCAAAAGGTCATCCAGTCGAATGCCCCCCACCACAGCAGAATCACCTAGACCATGTTGCACAGGAACATGTCCAGGCAGGAAAATCTCTAGAGAAGGAGATTCCACACCCCCCCTGGGCAGCCCATAATGAACAACTCAGCCTTCCACACGCATCACACTCTGTTGGCAAGTGATGATGACTTTTCTAACTGGAGCATCTTGCTCCTGGCAGCCTCACAAGAGCACCCTACTGCACCACCTGTGCCGTCTGCTCAACACCTGGAAACCAGCCACTTCTACCTCCCTGCAAGCCACCACCAGCACCCTGGTCTCTTTGCCTCACTGAAGTGTCACCCATCAGCAGGAGAGAGCAGATGAGCACAGAGGAAGCACAAAAAGCCCCAGAGCAGCACAGTTTTATCCTTCTGCTATTAAAGTGTTTCAAGATCCCTTTTATAAACACAGGAAAAGCCCATTTTCCCCCCAAGTAGTGCATGAGCCCCATGTTCCTGTACCTCATGAGCTGTTTCTCCCTGAGGGCCCCCCTGCAGAGCAGCTGTAACTGGCTGCATATCCTCCAGGCAATATTTTCACGTAGGGCTACTCCTATCAGCCAAGCCCCTCTAGCTGCTGCCTTGGAAATGATACTGGGAACGCACAGTAACTGCTGTGCAGGAAGCATCCTGGAAATCAGCGCTGAAGTGCCGGCTGACCGCTCGCTGAAAAGCCACAAGCAGCTAAGAAATGCAGTCCCAAACCTGAAAACCCGTGTTCACGTAGCCCATTGGCTCTAAACATCTCAACACAGGCAGTACAGTGCCACTGCCAACAGCCAGCACCAGGGCAGGAGGGATCCCAGCTAACATACTGGAACCAGTGGTTTTAGTGTAGCCACTGCTGGCAGTGGATGTAATTTGACCAGGAAAATCTAACTCCCAGTGCAAATGGATTAAGGAAGTTTAAGTCTTAAGTTTAAATTTACTGGGTTTTGTGGGTTTAACTCAGACTCTCAGCAGCATTTGAACAGATTTTTGGTGGCTCAGTGTCCTGTTTTTAAACAGTGCTGGGGTTTTTTCCCCACATTCTCAACGAAGTTTGCAAGAAACTACATAACATCTGAATCTCCTGAATACAAATACTGGGCCTACTGGGTTCTTTACAGTCAGTTCAGTTCATCACAGAATCACAGAACATTAGGGATTGGAAGGGCCCTCCAAAGATCACCCAGTCCAATCCCCCTGCCACAGCAGGATTCCCAAGATCCAGTCACACAGGAACACGACCAGGTGGGTTTGGAACGTCTCCAGAGAAGGAGACTCCACAACCCCCTGGGCAGCCCCTGCCAGGGCTTTGCGCTTTACACCTTTCCCACAGAAACAAGGCGCCACATTAGCTTTACACCCTCCTTGCAGCAACGAAACAGCTATACTCTATTTTAGAAGACACTCGAAGGGCTGTGCATGCACACCACAACTGAAAACTTAAGTGCCCCACAAGATGAGCTGGAAAGCAAGTTAGTGATCTACTACTGCTGGTGGCAGGAAGCTACTCGAATATACACCAGCCCACACCAATTTCTAGCAGTTTCTTTAAGCTAGGGACAACCAGGAGCGAGTGATGCAACCTAGCTCTGAGGCAGGGAGATTATACGATCCTGCTCCAGGAGGGTGTGTACCAGGCAGTGCTGGATTTAGAACTGAAAGTGGAGCAGACCGTGAGGTGGTGGGCACTGCATGCCACGCTGGTTCAGCATACTTCTCCCTTCTTGCACCCAGGGTCTGCAACCTTCAGTCCTTGAATGCGAACGTGAAGGATCATAACTCTGCACATTTAAGGCATCAAAGCTCCCACGCTGATTTCAAAATAAGAGCTCTCCCTCAGCCAAGAGCGCAGGAACTTGCCTCTTTAACCTCAGCCTGGAGAGGGAAAGAGTCCAAGTGCAGCTCAGTCTCCCCATCTCTTTCTCCAGTAGTCTCGGTTAAAAGTGCCACTCCTCCACTGAACAGCACTGATTCATTCTCAAGCTCAGAGGAGAACCCTCCCTTCCAACTCATGTGAAAGATGAATATACAGAGCCAAAGTGGTGAGGGAAGCTGCTCTGTATTCCCATTCGATCTCAAACTTCAGCAAGATCCTCTGAATTCTTATTCAAATTGTCACAGCTTGGCTGCAGCTCGTAAACAATGAGGCATCTCCCACTCTCCCAGCAGCCTGTGAACTGGAGCAGCACGGGTGCCTCAGCTAAGGAGAGGCCAGCCCAGCCCAGAGTCCCTGCAACCCAGCAGAAAAATGGGCTTTCGAAAAGCACCAACGTGGGAAGGCCCTTGGACAGGCTTTTCTGTTCAGTAAAGGTTAACACACTCCCTGTTAGCAAAGGCTGGAATTAAACGTTTGCACAGACAGGCTGAGATTTCTTGATCCTATCTCCTTGTCCGAAGGTTCCAAGTGTGCAGCTACGAGAACTCTCCCAAAGCGGCCCCTCCTCTGAGGGGGACTGGACTGGATGATCTTTCGAGGTCCCTTCCAATCCCTAATGTTCTGTGATTCTTCTAACAAACCCAAACCCACTCTGCAAACGTCTGATTCACGAGAGAAGAGGTAGGAGAAATGTTCGTCTGCCAAAGGATTTATTAGCAAAAACCCCCAACGTCTTGTTCAAACTACTGCTGCGCAAATGCTTTGCTCTGCACAATCCCCTTCCCGAGCTGGGGGGGTTTAACTCCTTTTTGTTCTGTGTTGGTGTTTCAGCTTGGGAGGTTTTCCCCCCTCAACTTTCCTCTGTTCACAGTGATCCCTGATGCTCTGACTGGGCTACGCTGCAGCGCAGGACTCAGCCCACACTCCCCAGGTTCCTTGGCACCTTCTTTCCAGGAACAGAGGAGCGATTCCCAAGACCCGAGCTCTCTCTGCAGCCCCCAACACTGCGGGAACCACCCGCCCCAATTATTTTCGTTAAAGAAGACCAACTGTGCTCCCCTTTGCATCAGGGTTGTTTAAAACTGATAACTACGGAAATAAGGAGTAAAAAGTAAACTCTCCTGAGGCAAACGCGGCCCCATCCTCCCCCAAAGCGACCGCAGCCTCAGCTACATGGCTGCAGCCCCAGAAGCCCTTTCCAGAGGAGCCGGGCTGCCGTCAGCAACCCGGCCCCGCGCCCCCAAACTCAGCGGGGATAAGAGAGGCAGAAGCACGGATCCAGAGGACGGAGGCCCCGGCGTATCCCTCCCGCTCCCGGCCCCCTTACCTGCGGGGTGCGCTCCCGGCAGCAGGAAGGCCCGCAGCGCGCTGCCCGCCGAGCTGTTGGTGCAGAGCCCGCGGCCCTCCAGCAGCGCCTGCAGCGGCCGCGCCTCGTCCCGCCGCGGCTGGCAGCTGAGCCCGGCCCCGCAGCGCTCCGTGTAGATACCGCACGGCTGCCCGGCGCGCAGGGCGCAGGTGAGGCAGCAGCCGCAGCCGGGCTCCCGCACCCGCTCGGCGCAGTCGGGTTGCAGCGGCCGGCACTGCTGCAGCGCCCGCGCGTCGCAG
>VXBP01000775.1:748-18371 GCA_013400115.1 Rhinopomastus cyanomelas | reverse complement strand
AGGCCGCTTCCAATCCCTAATGTTCTGTGATTACCTGTGAAATTCTACCCAAGAGCTGGCTGAAGTGTTTTAAGACTGCAAGCACCAACCCAAAGGACCAATCAAGGCCATTTTTCAACCCCCAACATCAGGCAAGGTATGAGTGCAGCCCAGAAGGCCAATTATGTCCTGCCTGTTTGAAAGATGGTAGAGACTGAACTAGCAATGACACCTGCCAGAAACCTCAGCACTTTTGGTTGCATCACACCAGGGCACATGGATTTGTGGTAGTTCAGGGTTTTGGGTTTGTTTTTTTTTTGCTGAACTGATGTAAACAAGAATCCATCTCTTATTTGAGTATTGTAGGGTTTTCTCTTTAAGAGAGAAAAAATAAAAGGCTCTTCTATTAGAGACAGAAGTTTAAAATATCTGAAATCAGATAGAGCACAGATCTTAGCAGAATGAAGTCCCAATTAGGGCTGTATAAGATCCTGAAGGAAAAGAACCACACTGTCATTAAGGCTCTGTTTGAGATAATAATTCACACAAAACCAGAGATAATAGATGGATGTTAAAGAAAGGATTAATCCATAAGCAGCTCAGACAGAAATTCTTTATGCAGAGGGTTACTGAATAATGAAACAAATTGTCAAAGGCAGTGATACAAGCAAGTGTGAATTATTCTGACATATTTCTGGAGGAGAGAATTGGAGAGTACAGTTGCGAACTAGATTTCCAAGATGATAAATGGTGACATATGAATTGATTTAATTTCAAACGGAGAAGGCTAAGGGTGGAAGAAACTATATTAAAAAACCCCAGGGTTAGTTATGGGAAATGTTAATGGATTGTGTGCTCCTACTGGTTTGCTTACATTTCCTTTGTGCTATTATGAGTCAAAGTTTTATATAATTGATTCTAAAATGTACCAGATAGGAAGAGGGTAACCAGCTGCTTATTAGTATAGACATAAAAGATTGAAGTATCATAAAACGTTGCTTACTTTTCTTTGTATGGATTCTTTCTACTCAAAGTGTGATCTGGAAACTTCAAGGACATATAGAGACAAAAACATACATCACCAGTACACCCCCCGAATCCCCTCCCAAAAATAAACCCAAAGAAGCCCTAGATAGATAAAGGACTAAAAAAAAGTTTTCAAATGTAATATGGGTAGCCTTGTAGTCACACTGCCAGTTCTTTCGAAGCCACGACCACCATCACTAATGGGTTTGTTGGTGTCCTTAATGTCATGAGAGATTGTACACAAAATGACCTAGAACATTTCATTTCAAAAAAGGACACATTAATATTTAAAGGTAAAACAGAATAACTATATGTTAATAACTTTCATATGCAGATTCATGATAGTGAAGCAAATTAACTTATTTCCTCTGAAATTCTAAAAGCTCATCAAGAATAATGAGAAGAATATCTTAGAAACAAATAAAAATTTGATAAGCACTTGCTAGAAAGTAACTGTCTTTCTTCTAAGTTCCCAGGTCAGAATAATGCTTTCTAATGAAGAAAAACCTAACATTAAGGAGCATGTGACACATATATTGTGTTAATCATGAAAGCAAAGTCTGTCTTGTCTTGTTTATCTATTATTATTTCTTCTAAAAATAGTTATGCTGGTATTGATTTTTTCCATGAGGCTACTTCTGGCATATATCTCCCATTACTGGGAGAAGTTAGATTAGCATAGACACGTTAATGCTGTAATTTCTGTGAAACCAGCTCAGATGATACACTCAAAATCTAATGACGTCTCACTGAGAGAACGTATGGTTGTGGAGTTTCTGCCTGCATCATTCTTCTGTTCAATTTACGTTAAAAATAGTGTTTTCAAATTTCTCAGATGGAATTTAAAATTGTGACTGTGCTGAGGGCTGCATGTGTGCAGGTTCTCATCACCAAATGCTTTTAAGTGGGCAAATGAAATGTTCAACCTATCAGTAGTCATTAAGAAATAAAATTATTTGTTTCATTTAGCAATATTAGATTTGTCAATTTAGAAAATTATTTAATCCTCCAAATTACTGCCTGAGACCTCATTGCTAATCATGAGGGATATGGACAAAACTACTATAAAAGCTTTTTCCTAAAAATGTTCTTATAATAGATACAACTGAATCACATGACATGTGAGGTACTTTGGTGCTTGGAGATTGATAAAGCCACTATGTCACACAAACACAAATTTCTGAAGACTGTCCAATGCAACAACCAGTTATTCATGAAACTTCTGAAAAATCAATAAAATAAAACCACTCAATAGAAGATTAATAATATTAGATATTGCTGGGAGGCATCTTGAGACATCAGTGCCTCTCATATATTCTTCTGCTCTTTCTTCACAAGCATTGTATACATGGAATACCTCCTACTTTTTTCCTCTCTTTTTCTCTACAAAACAAATAAATGAATCTGTTTTAGCTCTATCCACAATCATTCCCAGACAGGTTCCTGTGAGGGTTGAGTCAACCATGGATTGTCCTTAAGGATTGGACTGGTGACAGCAACAACTGAGGATGAATATAAAATCAAAATCACTTGCTCTTTTTGGTTGGAAGAGACCTTTAAGGTCATCAGACCCAGCCAGTGACTCAGTACTGTCAGGTCACCACTAACCCTTGTCCCTCAGCACCACTTCTAAATGTCTTTTAAATATCTCCAGAGATAGTCTTTCCACCATTTCCCTCAGCAGCCTCTTCCAATGCTTGACAACCTCTTCAGTAAATAAAGTTTTCCCAATGTTCAATATAAATTTCCCCTGATGTAACTTCAGGATGATTCTTTTCATCCAATCACTTCTTACTTGGGAGAACAGAGACTCACCTGATTACAACATTCTTTCATCCAGTTGTAGAAAGGGATAAACCTTTCTCTGAGCCTTCTTCAGGTAAAACAACCCATAGGACTTGAATTCCAGACCCTTCGCAGCCTCACTGTCCTTCTGTGGACATGGTCTAGAATCTGAATGTCCTTGCGTCAAGAAGGCAGAAACTGAACACAGAATCAGAGTGAAGACTCTCTAGTGCCAAGTACAGAGGGATGATCACTTATCTTTTCACAGTATCACAGTATCACAGTAATGATAAGGTTGGAAAAGACCTTAAAGATCATCCAGTCCAACCTAAATCCAAATAAACCCAGTAATCCTAACATCTAACATCTAGATCATGCCACTCAGAACCTCATCCAGCCTAACCTTGAATACCTCCAGGGATGGTGACTCAACCACCTCTGTGGGCAGCCCATTCCAAAACCGGATCACTCTTTCAGTGAAAATTTTTTTCCTAATGTCAAGTCTAAAGGTTCCTTGATGGAGCTTAAGACTATGACCCCTTGTCTTGTTTCCATTGGCCAGGGAGAAAAGACCATCCCCTGTCTGACTACAACCACCCTTCAGATAGTTATAGACAGCGATAAGATCACCACTGAGCCTCCTCTTTTCCAGACTAAACAAACCCAGCTCCCTCAGCCTCAACTCACAGGGCTTATCTTCCAGCCCCTTAACCCTTCTCTGGACTCGTTCCAGCACCTCGACATCTTTCTTAGACTGAGGGGCCCAGAACTGAACACAATACTCCAGGTGTGGTCAAACCAGTGCTGAATTCAGGGGAAGGATAACCTCCCTTGACCTGCTGGCCACATCATTCCTAATGCAGGCCAGGATGCCACAGGCCCTCTTGGGCGCCCGGGCACACTGCTGACTCATGTTAAGTTTGCTATCCACTAACACCCCCAAGTCTCTCTCCACCTGAGAACTCTCTAAGAACTCCATTCTCCTGCTAGCCACACTGTTTCTAATACAGACCAGGGTGCTGTTGGCTTTCTTGTCTACCTGGGCACACCACTGGCTCATGTTCGGGCAGTCAAGTAATACCCCCAGGTCTTGTTCTGCCTGGCAGTTTTCCATCCACTCTTCTCCAAGCACAGTGTTGCACAGGTTGGGACTGTCTTTCCCCATGCCTCTTCACACAGGTTTTTGCTTTGTTTGTAGGATTTAGTTCCATATCCCAGTGAAACCCATTATCTAGTCATTATTTATCATATCAAACATCCTTTTTCAATTTCTACTTCAATAGATTCTTTTGTTGTTGTTGTTCCGGACCCTCCACCCCTCCCCTTTGTTTTTATAAAGTCTACACAACCTTTAGGGAAAAGAGAAGTTGTTTACAATCTGTAATTATGGCAGTAAAAGAAAAATCAAACCACAAATTCATTGCAGAGCGTTTGATCCAGAATATTGTTAGAAACATAATTAAGAGCTGAAAGCATTTGAAACATCACTCCTCAACTTAGTCATTAGATATTCAGAAAAATACAAGTGCCCTGGTATTCAAGTTTCAGTGTATTGATGTTGTTTTCCATTTCAGTATTTGAGGAGTTAATTTGGTGGACCTTCTTATTGGCCAGTAAATTACCATTATTCTGTAATACCAAAATACTGTATTTGTTTAAAGATTGTTGATAAAGAAACATGTGGAGTTTCACTGAATGCTCTCATTTTGGAAGCCCCATCTTCATATTTTCAGAGGCCTTTCAGACCTAGGAAATAAAAGTGGAATAAATCATGCGGGTTGAGACCACCCACTGCGTGGTGAGCTACATGCATAAATAGAGTTCAAACTATGTGGCAGCAGCAAAGTTTATAATCTGTTTCTCTGCCTGGTGCAAATTAGCGGGGCTTTGTGGATTTAGTGCATTAGTGTCAATTTGTATGGGTTTGGACCCTGGCAGAATACTTTCCTTTACTATTTCTTTGCAAGGTTGTCCATTGCTGGTTTCTACAGTATTTGCTGTATCCAAAAATAATTTTAAAAAAACCACCAAACAAGTTAGTTCCATTACACTTCTCTGTTATTTCTACTAGTTCTTTTTGTTGTTGTCATTTACTTTGCTTTATATTCTTTTGGATTAAAATTATATATGGGTGAGTCCATCTAAATAGGCCCCAACAATTCAGAGGGATGATAATTTGAAATTTATTTTGTTCTTTCTGGCCTTAGTTTAACAGAATCACCAAACATTAGGGATTGGAAGGGACCTCAAAACATCATGTAGTCCAATTCCCCAGCCAGAGCAGGATTACCTAGACCAAGTTACACAGGAACATATCCAGGTGAACCACTGAACAGCAGTTTGCTTTGTGCCACCCTACACACATAACAGATCTGTTCTGCTGCTGGAATTGCACGTTCTTTCAGAAATGTCTCTGTGGTATAGATTTCAGCACAGTTTCAGAAATTCTCAAGTCTTTGTAGTCTAAATTATTTAAAAAAGGGGGGTTGAAAGAAAAACTAGAAAAAAGAAAATAGTCTAAATTAATTTTCCTCAGTTTTGAAATATATCTTCAGAGCTTCTTTAGCAGCACTGTTCATAAAAATGTTTCATCACAAAAATCTGTATTGTGTATCAGACTGTAGAGCTTTTACTCATTTGCAGATTAGAGCTTTTAGAGACAATGGTTTGACTGATGATCATATCTTTCTTATCAGTTTCTATTTAAGTCCATGTCAAATTGACCTTATAGTAGGAGCACTACAAAACTAACATTATTTAGACTGGATTTCTATTAATTAAGTTTGTGAAAGTACAATAATTTGGGAATTCCACTTTCTAGAAACCATCTAAACTTTAGTAATTTCCTCATCTCAGCAAAACTAGTAAACTTTAAAATGTGTATGTCTTATTCCTTACTCAAAATGTTTTAATTCAGTGCTTAACAAGTAAAGATTCTGTGAAAGGTCAAACTACAGTTGTATTACCTGTCAGAAAGGTTTACCTATGATATAAGTGCATTAGTGATTGTGTTATGTGTCCAGGTAATAATTATTCAAGTGTTCCATAGGGATTTTACACAAACATATGGCTGAACAGCCTTCTACTTGTTCAGCAACCTGATGAGAATTGATCCTGTTTGTCATTAAATACAAGCAGATACTGTTAAATGAACAAGGTAGGAGCCGAATTACCTTCTGTCTCCACCATTAACCCCTCAGGAAAGTAGGAAAACAGCGAGTGCCTTCAAGCTCTCCTGTCTGCTAAAAGAAAGCCTCTGGTCTAAACATCCTGATGCCTCAGTAAAACACTAACTGAGGTCTAAACCAATTAGCAGAAACCTCCAGCTGGTGCCTTTCCTAATTCTAGTCCAGACTCAGGCTGTCTGTACTGGAAGTGGCAGAGAAAATCCCACAAGCCTGTTATATGCCTTCTGCAGGAGTCAGACATACAGAGTGGACTTGCCAAATCTTGTGTAAATTCTGATTAATTATTGCAACAGTTAAGAGACCATGTTGATCACTGAGGATGGAATATGCACTCCTTTTCCTTTACCCTCCGTGGGACCCAAGAGCTAATGGGATAGTTTACCATTGTTTTTTGTCTCTAGTTCTGCAAGTGGCTTTAAAAACCAAACTAAGAAAAAACCCTTCCTGAAGTGATTATTTTAACCTGGCAGACAGCTACAGCTGACTGAGAAAATTATTAATAACATGATGAAGAAAGAGTTTCATTGTCTTTGTGAAAAGAAAGTGAGTATACTTGGGACACCACTTGGCTTGCAGAATCCCTGAGAAGTATGAAATATGGCAGAAAAACCTCTTCATTCCATTTTTTCATAATTTTATGCCTCTGTGTTATTGTTTCAGAAATGGACCAAGGCACATGTAGTCAGGTAATTGTAAATAGATACCCTGTAGTGAGTGCTAGCATGAATTACATGTGATGAGGAACATGTAATGAGGATCAATGATTTTTAGCCCAAGAGTTCTGCAAGAGTCATATGGCTAATATGAATTTGTTCTGCAGAAGTAGTTTCCAGCATGAGGGCTAGAGGCTAGCCTTCAAAGCTCTAGCTGACTCCATTCCTTTTCACAGCACAAATTTTTGCTGTTTTTGACATACATGCTGTCACTTCTCTGAGTCCACTTCTCTGAGTTCCCTCATTGTATTGCATCAAACCTGCAGCAAAGCAACTGAGTCTGGACTGAGGATGAGGTGGAAGGTAACAGACAATGGAACAATATGCAAACAGTATGCAAATAGTAAGAGGTACATTATCTTCCATTAGTTTCTGTGATAAAATTGTATCTCCTGAGAGTCTTTGCTTTAGCTGTTAATGTATTAGGTGTACTTATTCTTTGGTCCTGTAATTAGAAATATAATTGTAAATTGCTGTGTGTGTGAAGAAGTTCTCACAGAACTTTTTGCATTTATTATGGAGGCATCATTTCCCACTTAATTTAAATGTACCATTAACAGAACTCATACAGAGAACATTATAAGATCTGGATCTTCTAAGCAGATGTATATGGTTCAGAATATTTTCCAGAAACAGAATGCTTTTTCCTTAGATTCTAATTATAAGAATTATGCAGATCTAAATTTGAATTGCATGAAGAATTACATTAGATCCTTACTTTTCTATTTTCCTAAAATCTCTGTTGCCAAAATCATTTTAAAGAATTTGTGATGAGAAGGATTCAGGAGCTTTATCTATACATGTTTTCCAGTCTACCAGATTAACAGAGTTGTGTTACAATCTTCAAAAACTTTTCTCTAAGCTATCACTAAGGCATCTCCACAAACAATTGGCTACCATATCATCTACAATCAAGTCTGTTTTTTCAGATGCTTCATGTTTTATCCAGGTCCAGTATGCTATTCAGAGGAGAAAGAACAGAACATGTAAAATAAGTGTTTTACCCTGCAGAGAGGTGAATAATTAATGAAAGGGAATGCAGAGATTAGCTCCTGTGTCTTAAAAATACATGAGATCCTAAAGTGACCGATTTCATTGGATGACTTAAACGATCAGGTTTCTGAGATGAAATGGCAGGACTAGACAATGCCAGAGCAAATAATCCATGATAATTATCAGAAACAGAAAGATTCTCAGAAGCCATGTCTACATGTTAGGAAGTGTGTAGTATTTTTTCTGTCCTGTAATATTTATTCTCATCTACAGGGGCAAAAAATTTCCTCTTTCTTTCTCCATTTCTTCCTTTAACTTACATATACACTCTATTGAATTTATAGCAGTGCTGGCTAAGTGTTTACCAAGTCATCCAAATTGTTTAATTTGAAATTTCATCATGTCTGAACAGATTCAATGATAGCATGCTGATAACCTTTTATGAAGCAGGTTTTAATAACACTGTAATACTTCTGGTATATGATGCCATGAAGGTAATCTTTTGTCATATTAATAAAAGAGATATTCTTAAAATAATCCAAGCAGCAATTTAGTATAACTTTTAATGTCATCATAATTTCCTGCATTACTAAACTTACTTGAAATGTTAGCAGTGCTGTTTGCATTTACAAATATATGTTTCATGTTAAGATAGAAAGCAAATCCCTTAGGCTAATAACCATGTTCACTGTCTACACGTCAGGGGAAATTCAGTAATACTTTAGGCACATGATTCTGGAGCAAAATTCATTGAACGGGAAAATTAAGGAGTTGATGCTAGTGTTGTAGGTCAAGCAGACACCTATATAAAAAGTCCCAGAATTTCACAATACTTAGCACCTAACAAGGCTCTTGAGGATATTTGATTCAGGTCATATAGTTTAAACTTGGAGCCGAATATATCAATAAGCATCATACTCTGATACTGATGTGAAATTAATTATGAGGAAAATTAAAATATCTTCTATCATAGAATTACAATTTATTCATTTTTTTTTTCTCCTGATAAACCAGTGAAAACGTGAGTTATTGTATATACTTGTCTCTTTCCTGTCAATAAACAGATAGGATTCCAGTGTTGGTTTTAATGGAATTTATGTATAGTCTCAGTATTCTATCTGTTTTGCTAGACTGAAATCTGAAGTGTGATGAAATGTCATGCTTCACAAGATGATCTCATGCTTACAGAAAAAGTAAATTTTGAACCTTTTTGTACCTTTTGTTGTCAAAACTGTTATACCAGTTCCATGAAAAAGAAATCCTCCTGCAGACTGATACCAGACTGGATAACTATGTCATCCTGGTTTGGGAGAAGAAACACAGTAGCTGCAGAACTGTGAAAAGTACCAGCTGCAGCTGTACAAGTTACTATATTCATCAAATTACAAGAGGCCAGCATGAACCAAATTCTGCCCTTGGTCTGCTACTGTCGCAAGTGATGGGAATTCTGGCCTCAGTCCAACAGACCGCTGAACCAGCATGCATAATTTTGGGATTGTGAGTAACCCTACTGATTTCAATGACCTTCTAAACTGACCTCTTGGTGCATAGCATGGTAAACAAAAAAATTATGCCAAGCAAGACAGTCTCCACTATATAGCCATTCTTTGAGAAACATTTGGCAATTTTCTAAATGTTTTAAATTACCTAATCTGAGAAGTAAGTACTTGCATAGTCTAGATATACTTTAGACGAGAGAACTTTAGTGTTGTATGTGGCAGGATTTTATCTAACAAATGAAAAAATAAAATCTCCCACTTTTTCCTGTGGGCTCAACAAATTATATTCTTGAAGTTGAGAATTTTAACAGACTATTCAAAAAACTGCATATTTTTATGTGTTAAAATACCCTCGGATTTAATGAAGATACAGTAGGGTAAAATCAGCTGTGAAATTACGAGGCTACTAAGCTCCGTTTGTATGGAAAGACACCCTATACTTTGTGCTTATCTGGAGTGTGATTCCAGTCTTGAAGAAACAAATATTTTCACCAACACAATAATATAAATTTAGAATAAAAGTTACTCTGATCAGCTGTCACTTGTCAATTTAATAAGATCATGCAGGACTAAAGAGGGAAAAAGACTTTTAGTCTTTTCTGTTCCTATGTCCTATGACAAGCAGATACATTTTTGTCTTCAAGTTTAAATATTTTCGGTGAACAGATTATTGTACTATAATCTAGGAAAATGTCTGAACTGCTGATATTTCAAAGTGTATGTACTAACTCTTTACAGAATCGTTTTGATAAAGGGAAATGTTTAAATAAACTTTGTAGCTATTTGTGAGGCCATTGATGAGTTAAAAGAAGCTTCTCATTTGCTTTAAACAGCATTTACACTTTATATAACACTACAGAAAGGATAAAGCCTCTACAGAACAACACAATGTAAGCTGTAAAATGTGTATGTACTGTATAGTTTTATTTATTTGCAAGGTTTCACACAGCTGAGACTTGTACTATATTGATTTCTCTGAGTTTAATGAATGGTACTTTATGACAGTAACTTGTCAGCTAATTTCTGTCATGACAGGAATGCACAAAGGCTTTGAAGATAAAATTGTAATAATGTTTTCCATCATTTTGTAAGTGAAATAGAATATTTACAGTTTCAGACTGTTTGAAATGGAAGACTATCCTCTTCAGAAAAGGTACATTGTGGACTCCAAATACCCTACGATTTGCTACAAAGCCAAAGGTGAAAAGAATGCAATAGTTTCCATGTATCTCGACATTGACATTAAAAATGAAATCATTATCTAGTTTAGAAAAAGAGGGATCGGAATTTATACCAAGAGTAAAAGCTTTCTGTAGAAAAAGCAACAGCTGTTCAATACATTCTCTTTCAGTCCAGATTAGAAAGATGACGCCAATAAAGCTCATCAAAAACAAATACTGGCACTGTTCTTGCTGGACTTTGTAATAGTAATAAAAAGTATATGTATCTTGATACATATGAAGAAATGGATGACCACAAAGGCTGTAGTTATATATATGTATATATGTCAACACATAAAGGTACATAATCATGTATGTGCTAGCAAGAACTACAGTTATAAGTTATGTGTCATCAATTGGGAATAACAAAGTAAGAGAAAGAGAAAGGTATAAACTAGCATTAGAATATTTTATAATAATTCACCAAAATAATGATGGTGTAGGAGGTGAATATGGCTAGAAAAGATGCTTTGTGCATTACATTCCCAAAATAAAAATGCCTTACTAATAATATTGCTGAAAATTCAGTGAATTTTGTAACAGAAACTATTTTGTTCTTTGGTCTTGGGGTCACAGATTTGGGTAATTAGTAGGATTTTGGTTACCAGAGGAGTTCTGAATGAGGTCTTCAATATAGGTGTCAGAATTAAAAGACATAATAATTAACACAGACCTTAGCAATCTTATGGACAAGCTAACATGTCTCCTAGAAAAGAATATTGAAATCACATTATTGCTATGAGCTTGGGGGGGTTTGTGAGAGAATGTAGTCTCTGATAGAGCTTCAAAGCTTTCTATTGAAAAAAACCAAACCAGCAGCACTTTAATGGCTTAAAAGGCTTCCAAATAAGGAGGATCAAACTCTGTGTATGAATGTGTTTATCCCTGACTATTTCGAAATCGCAATTATTTTGCAGAGATGCTGCACAAAACTTTAGAAAATGTTTGAGGATGCTGAATTAACAAGTCATATGTGCATAGTCCTTATGTATGTTTATGCACACTGTATCATTTAAATTGGGACTGTTTATTCATAGAGACACATTCCTTTTTTTTTCCTGTGGGAGCCTGTTATGTACTCTTCAATCTGTGAAGTCGGTGCAAGATGCTCCTTGCTAAAGACTGCAATTCCTAATGTATGTTGTGTCACATGTACATTCAAGACATTGGTGAACCATTAACAACGTGACGTAAAGCTCACCCAGATTATTTGAACATTTTTACTTAATTCATTAAAATTGTTTTATTTGAATATTGCAAATTATTTTTAAAAGCATGGGAAATAATTTTCACTAAAGATTGAGGTGTGATACAAGGGCATTCAAGTATATCCTGGAAGCTCAGGACTTAGAATTTGCTCTGGGAGATTTATGTTTCTGTTTAAGCCTTAAAACTAGGTTTAAAAAGTACTGACATCAAAGACACACTGTTGTTATGTATTATGTCTTGTTACTTATTTAATATATTTTTATCTTTCCTTATTATGACAAAAAACTCTCAAAAACCTCTAAGGATATTTTCTTATATTCAGAGAAAATTAATTCAACTAAACCAAGGTGCAAACAGGGAGAAAACAGTGCTGACAGAGACCACTGTAAATATATTTTGGGAACTCCACATACCCTATGCAATCTTTTTCAAATGCCATCTCCAAAGTGACACAGTTACTGACTTCTTATTCTTATTCCTTTGAATAAATTCTCAGATTTAGGTTCAAGATTTGTTGACATGACAGTGAAAATGAATAAATATGAAATATGATATCTAGCATTAGCAAAAAACTACCACTGTGTTGTGTAGTGATAGAAGATGATAGAAACATTATTCTATTTTGCTCAAGAAAAATAATAAAAACAACAAGATAAGGATAGCAAAGAAATAGAATAAATCAATATGCTGCTAATAATCTCCAACTTGTTCTAGATCTAATTTTTTTTCACATTTCTCTACTGTGAATGGTCACTGAATTTACTATCAAAATAATCATTTTTTTCTAAAATATGGAGGAGATTTAGAAAACAGCCATGAACTTATTTCTAACTCCTTTGCAGTCCAAGCACTGTTGCATGTAATCTAAAATAGAGGTCATCCTTTTCATAATGCCAAGAGAGGTGGTATCATGGCCGGCATGCTCATGGGGGATGGTACAGATAAGAACTTGCAGAACCTGAAGTGAGACTGTAAAATGAAGGCTAAAGGATCCATAACCATGTAAATGAACACTGCTTTCAAGGTAGCTTGACCATTTTGTGCTGGATGAGATTTGCAAAAATCTTAGAGGATGTACCATAATTAAAGAATGCTGGAGAAGGGGGAAGCAAAACATTAGTGCCCATGGCAGCTAGTATCTGAGTCACTCTTTCTTATTCTCTTGTGCTATAAAAATATTTGTTGATGAAAAAGGAAGAAGTTGAAATGTGAAGCAAGAAACATGTACTCTTGGCGTACTTTTATTCTCATGAAATAATGAAAAATATCTAATCTACACAACATTCACTTTCTGTTTAAAGTCCTGTTCCATATACCAGGCTGAAGGACAAGGTGATGTTTGGCATAAAATATTAATGTTAAGCCTTGAACTGTGTATTTCTGTGCAGCATAATATTACACTGGAATTTAAAATTAAAAAAAAAAAGCAAAAGATGAATGACAGTGCATATATTGTCTTTATAGTCCCTCTTTACCACCCTGTGCCGGCTGTGTGCTGGTTTATCACTAAATGTGAAAACCAATTAGCTTTCATATCAAATAATTTGATTGTATTTCCCCTCACTGGTCACAAAATGCCTACTGTGCTTTATTAATCAGAGTTACGAAAAGAGACATTACAGAATTCTATTTATGTTGAAGACAACTTTGGAAACAATGGTGCAGGTAAATTCCTGTCATCTTATGGTTTTGCTAATGCTATGTTATTCACAGTATTCAGACTAATTTAAAAATATACAGCCTGCAGTTTCCTGTGGAAAAGATGTTCAGTGGACTCTGAGATATGCTGTTGAGTAGAACTTTGTGGTTAAGAACTCTGACCCTAAAGACAAGCTCATCCTTCATTAGGATGAAGCGTTGCTCTCAGTGATTTTCAACACTTATGTTATCAAGCATTCTGTGAGTCAAAGCAGTCAGGCCTGTGCTCAAATACTCAGTTTTATCTAGAGTTCCTTGGGCAGATTGTGTGACACCTGCATGCCACCTTATGAACCATGACAGTGTGTTTTGTTTGTAATTTAAGAGAAGTATTTGTTTCATTTAAGGATAAATCTCTTCACAAAATACTAACATTGGGAATGCTACAAATCTGTCCTATCATGTACTGTGAGATAATAATATGTGCATTCAATTCAAAAACAAATGAAATTATGCAAGTCTTCCCTGGGGATCTTGTGCTCTACTTCAAATACAAGGTGTTTGCGACACAGATAGTACATGGTGTGCCAGTACAAGATGTTTGGAGGTAAAGTAGGAACCAGCTTGTTCTTCTTGTTATGGCTTTGATAGATATTCTCCATGTACCTGTTAACTTCCTTATTAGTGCTGGAATTATGTCAGAGCAAAAAGGAATGAGTAGTTCCACTCTTTTATTAAAGGATCATAAGAAGTAGCTGAAGTGCAGGGAGAACAAGGGGTACTGCTCATCAGTAGGTTGTTGTTGTCTAGTTTCAGAAAACAGCACTAGCACATCACTATGCAGTTATTTCTCAGTAAAGTCATACAGCTAGAATACATGCCAGCTTTCTGTTTGTAACCCCTGAAAGAATGGTTTCAAGGATGGGTTCAGAACATGGATAAAATGCTCGGTTTGGTCTGAGGACTTGTAAGACTTCATTAAATTAGAGAGATGTGTAAGTTAAGAAGTGTGGCAAGTGTGTACTACATTTGAATACCAGCATGTATCTGGTACTCATAACATTTTTAAAGGTCTTCTTTCACACATTCTCAATCCATTCCACTGATAAAATACTGGTGCTATGGAGGGGCACTTTTTTTCAACATTTGCATTGGGAATTATGCATGGGAGATTGTGGCACATGTTACATAGATTTCTTTCTATCTATAGGCATCCAAAATGCCTAATAAAGAAGGATAAACACCATCAAAGGAATTTTTTCCTGATTACTTAATATTATGGTGGATATTAGGATAGATATTTGGCTATATCTTCAAAGTGTACTTGTAATTGTATGTTAATGATACTGATGATATATACAGAGCCTGACCATTATCATTCATTTGAACATAAACTGCCAATGTCACTTTATAAGTACTACCCCTGATCTTTCTATTACAGGAAACAGGAACAAAATACATAAAGGTGGTACCAATAAGATCTTTCCTTTGTAGTTTCAAAAAATTATATATTTTTACTTCTAGGAGGAGACATACATAGGATTTGTAACCTCTTGTACTTTCAAATTAGTCTTGATAGAGCATGTATTTATTTGTGAATGAATCCTCATGGGGAAAAGAGCAGTTCACTAGAGCAGAACTAATCTATTTATAAAAAAAAAACCAAGAAAAACAGCAAGTTAAACAAGGTGCAGTTATACAACACATATTTTGGGCTAAAACTGTGTGAGGTGAGAATGCTGCTTCAATTACAGGCAGTAAAAAATAACTCGGTAAAATCGCACAGGAAGTCCTTATTCAACACTTTGCTTTGCTCTTTCCATTTCTTTGGGTAAATCTGACGTTATAAGCATAACAGACTCTCTGAGGACCTCTTAAATAATTTAAAGATGCTGAGCCTCATATTCTACAGGCAAAAGATGCTGACATTATTTTAAATGAGGTTTTTATGCTTAAAATATACTGAAGTTCATTTTGGGGAAATAAAACTTTCACTACCTGTGCTTTTTCTAAGACCTAATACGTGTAGAAAAAAATACAGCTACTCTGGGTAGAATAACATCCACAAGGATTTGTCTATATTTTGAACAGTATTATTATGCAAAATACTCTCTTTTACAAGTAATAGCTTAAAATGTGTTTGTTACCTTCTGGAAGTGTACTGGTTCTGGCATTGTTTTTGTAAATGGTTGGTACCAAATAAAAGACAAGCCATGTTTAAATGAAGTTGTGTGCATAATTAAATATATTCACCAGATAAACTTGTACACTGGTTCTCCTGAGGGTTGCTTTGAATTCAGTGAAAGTCTGGTTTGGCTTTTCCTGCTAATAGCTTGAGCACAGTACTCTCACTGTTATTTATCCTTCTGATTCTTGATGCTTTAAATTATTTGTCAGCTGGCCTCTGTCTTAATCTCCCACACTATTCTCAGATGTCCTTCAAATCACAGTCCAAGTGGGAACATGCAAAGAAGAGACTCATAGATGAAGAAAAATAATGTTTAAAATATCAGGAACACTAAGTAAAAGAGTTGGTGTCAGCTTTATTTTTATCCTCTTACAGCTCTTGGAAAATATTAATGAGCAGGCCGCCAGTAAAACCCTGGTCATTTCTCTGAAACAAATCAAAACTAGACGTGCTTCTGAGTATTCTGCTTGCTAAAGCCCAATGCATGTTGGGATTGGGCATTTCCCATTTAGTTTATTGATCACGTCTGATAGTGCAGACGTGATCAATAATGCTAGGCATTGTGCATCTCTATATCAAATGCCATTGCCTCATCTAGTCCTAGAGATGATGGCGCATCACAAAAGCAGCATCCTATGCTCTGTATCACATTTGGATATTAGCTTAAAGTAAGACAACTTCTAAAATCAAAGCAAAGTCAGCCACCTGATTTTCAGGCCTTTGGAGTATCTTTGCTCTACTTTTTCAGGCTTTGTTTTGAAAATTAAACAGGTAAAATTGTCTTTCTTTTTAAAGTAGTGCAAGTGTCCTTTACTCATTGCCTGATCAGCAAAGGCATAGAAAACTCCTCTACTGGTCTGTTTTCCAACTCGAAAGACTGTGAAGCCAGTAGCCTGGGAGGAATACAGAAGAATTGCATGTGCATCCAGATTGGGTTATGGCAACCAAAGCCCAGATATAATTTGATCTGGCCAGTATATTCAAGGTCAACAAGAAAACCTTTTATTGTTATGTAAAGGAGAACTACAGAAAATGTGGGCCCACTCCAGAAGGAAACAGGTGACTTTATAAGCTGGCATGTGGAAAAGGCTGAGGTACTCAATGAATTTTTTTGCCTCAGTCTTTACCAGAATTCTCTCAAACCACGCCACCCAAGTCACAGATGTCAAAGGATTGGATTGGGAGGAAAAAGCACAAGTCATGGTAGGTGCAGATCAGGTTCACGGCTATATAAAGAACATTAAGGTTCACAAGTCCATAGATTTGACCTAATGGGATTTACTACAGGATAATAAGAGAAATGGTGGCTAAAGTAGACCATTGTACATTATATTTGAGAAATCACAGTGAAATTACCACTGACTGGAAATGGAGAAAACATAACCCACACTTTTTAAAAGGGTAAAATTTGTAAGCCAGGGAACAACAGGACAATCAGTCTAACTTTTGTGTCTGGCAGTATCATGGATTCTGTAAACTATGTTGAGATGTATGGAAAATAAGGAGTGATTGGTGACCACCAACACAACTCTACTAAGGGCAAATCTGCTGGCCTTCCACGACAGCATGGATAACGGTAGCACAACTGATGTCACCTACTTGTACAAGGCATTTATCAGTGTTCCATATTAGATAGACCACCCACTGGAAAAGGAATTTCCCACTCAATGGGATATCATCAAGAGATTGATGCCCAAGCCTGATCAGTTATGGTGTACCCTGGAAGTCTAAATTTTTGCCAGTGCTCTTTAACATTATTGTTTGCGACATGGACAATGACACTGAGAGCAGCCTTAGAAAGTTTTTTGTGAGATGGGTGCCCTGGAGACAGAGGATGCAGAGAAGGCAGAGATACTCAACACTTTCTTTGCCTCTGTCTATACTTCTGCGGGCAATCTTCATATTAAGGCCCAGACTGCAGAGGAGGTTGAGGCAAGAGACGAACTTGCCTCGGTTGATGAGGACTGGGTTAGGGCTAAGTTGGGCAAACTGGATGTGCTCAAATCCATGGGCCCAGATGGGATGCACCCGCGTGTACTAAGGGAGATGGCAGAAGTCATTGCTAGGCCACTCTCCATCATCTTTGCTAGGTCCTGGAGAACAGGAGAGGTGCCTAGGGACTGGAGGATAGCAAATGTTACCCCAATCTTTAAAAAGGGAAAGAAGGAAGACCCAGGTAACTACA
>VXBP01000774.1:0-125814 GCA_013400115.1 Rhinopomastus cyanomelas | reverse complement strand
AAGGAGTCGCCTACTATCACCACCCTTCTCTTCTTCATCATCTTGGCTCTGCACTGGACTGTCTCCAGCAGTTTTGTGTCCCTCTTGAACTGAGGGGCCTTATTACTACAGTGGCACTTGTAGTTTTTCAAAAGTTTATTCTTGGTTTCACTCAAGACAGTATTTTGCATCTCGACCATAAGAAAACTCACGCTGGAAGATATCAGAATGACAACTCTGATAATCTTTGACACACTCCAGTTGGAAATTCAGAAAAGCCCTAGTTGAAAACTACTTGGAATTTTAACTCAAAATGGATTCTGTGGTTGAACAATTTAGCAGTTTGCCATAAGGACTGCATTAGTGATTTTGACTATTTTGCTGCAGAGAAAACCAGGTTTGCTGTATTTCAGAGATCACCCTCACATAACACATTTGAATAAGTTATCCTCTGATTCACAAAATTAAATCTATTTGATTTTTTATCTCAAATTTCATGGCTGAGCTTGGCTTTTTTGTTGCTCTGTGGCATGTTTTTTGTAAAAAATAAATAAAAAGGCACTTTACCCACTTAGAAATTCTAGTCTACTTAGATGTACTCTAGAGAGTTTCTTAATAGGACATATACAATGGTAAAGCCCAGCTTTAAAAGATTAGGAAATCAGCTACTGCACTAAGTTCTTCAGAAATAACAAAATCCTATCATTCCCTCCGGTCCCTAGGGAAAGAGGTTGGAATTTGCCATTTTCTTAAACACTGTAATACTGAGAGCAAATTGATAAAAATTGCAGCAAATTGAGTGTATGGCCAAACTCACATAATGTATATGCAGTCTCAAAGTTGAATCGGGGAACTGGAGAAGTGAACACACTGAATAACATCACACTGAGCACAGGAAAATTGTTCCTCTCGAAGACTGAGAACTGTAAAAGATTCTCTGCATTCCTCATGGAGGTAAAAAAGGAAATAGCGACAAAAACCCATCAGTTAAAGACAGTTGTGCTATTCTAGAACCTCATTTCTGCATAAATTATGTCATAGAACTAGTTATAATTTCAGTAACATCAGTTGAAAATTCAAGGGGAGGTGTGCCAAGACAAGGAGGTGAAGCAGATACACTGAACAAGAAATTTCAGCCTGAAAAAAACCTGTTGCAACTTGTATCAGCAAAAGAAAACAGGGGATTTCAATAGGCAAATGCCAGTCTGCTGTCAGGGTACTGGTACTATCAAGTCTCTCTTTATACTGAACACTCCACTGCTAGCATCCACCAAAACTAGGCCATTTGTTTTAGCTGTCATGGTTTAGTCCCAGCTGGCAACTAAGCACCACTCAGCACTTGCTCACTCACTGCCACAGTGAGATGAGATAAAATCAGAGGGCAAAACTTGGAATATCTGCTGGGTTGAGGTAAGGGCAGTCTGCTAGATAAAGTGAAAGCTGCATGGCCAAGCAAAGCAAAACAAGGAATTAATTCACCTCTTCTCCTCAACTTGCAGGAAAAGCTCTGTCTCTCCAGGAAAGCTGTGCTCCAGCACACTGAGCAGTTATTTGGGAAGACAAATATCACCACTCCAAATGTCCCCTCATTTTCTTCCTTCTCACCTCAACTTTATATGCTGGGCATGACAGTTATGGTCCTTTATATTCCTTTGGTCAGCTGTCCCAAACATATCCCCTCCCAACTTCTTGTGCACCCCGCACCTGGTCACTGGTAGAGTGTGAGAAGGAGAAAAGGCCTTGACTCTGTGTGAGCACTTCTCAGCAATAAGGGAGACATCCCTGTGTTATCAACAGTGTTTTCAGAACAAATCCAAAACATACCCCCACATCAACTACTCTGACAAAAGTGAACTCTGCCTCAGACAAAACCAGCACACCAGTGTATGTTCCATGACATAAATGTGCCTCTGTGAGGAGAAATAAGCAGGGTAAATTATAAGCAGCCAGGCAGTAACCGGGTTTGGAATCTTAGCACCGTTAATTCGGAGAATCCCCAGACAGACAAGTAGTATGTTAAAAAAATGCAAAGAAGTTAACAAGTGTTTAACAGAACAGTTTAAGGACATAAAAAAAGGAATAAAACTTTCAACATGTTTTCATTGTTCACTGGTATTCAACCGTCGTCACACACTGACCAAATATGTTTTAAAATAGCAGTTAGAAGAGGAAGTTAACTAAGACTAAGTAGGCTAGACTTCAACTTCACAATGAAGCACTGCTGTCCTAAAACCTTTGTTCTCTATCAAGTGTTACTGCTTAAATATTGCCACATCATACGTTGTGACTTCTGATGGTCAGTACAACTCCTCGGCACTCCATGCCTCTTCCTACAACTGACAGACAGCTAAGATGATGTGCATACGGACCAACAGAGCTTAACCTGGAAAACATGTCGGGTCCTAACGTAGTCCAAGATAGCCAAATGCTCTCACACCACTTGTGAAGCAGAGAAAACTGCTCCCAGTATTAGAAAAATTAGATAAAGGATTCATTAATCAGGAGCATCTCAGAAACCTTTTCTAGAGATAAGCCCCTAAGAAGTTATAAAACCAAAGAGAAAAGCCTTGGTGGACTAACATACAAACCTTATTTCACACTCTAATAATGTGGTAACTATTTTTTTCTGAATAATGCCCACTGTAAGTTGTATTTTAATAGCTGATCGTCTTCCCAAGTTCTTAATTGCTCTGCAAGCCAACTCTGCTCCTACTCATTAAAAGCAAGAAAAGCCTTTTGCTCATGTGAAGGGCAGGTAGGAATTTGATTACCAACATCACTGCAAACAGTTTACTTTTGGATGCTTTGCAACATACAGCCACGTGTTACTACACAATTAATCTGCAAGCCTCACCAGCCTTCCTCTTTTTAAAGTATTTACATCTGTAGTTACACGTCAGCCTAGTGTGACGTGCTTTTAAAAAGAATATTGCTTACTTAAGCCTCCTAAATGGTAAGACATGGTTAAAACAGCCTTAAAAGCGGCACACAGTACCAGTACACAAGTTGCCACCAACATCTTATTTTGTACAATTTAAAGTCTTTTAATTCACATATAAACTGCACTCCACTGCTCCAAAACATTTGCTGAATTTCCTGCATTTGCCAAATCAGAAAGTCTCACAAGGAAAGCTGATCACAAGCAAAGAGAAAACACCATTTCCAAAAGGTCTCAGGGAGGTTTCTCTCTCCAGGGGACGCAAAATTGAAGGCTGCCAGCAGTAATGATGCTGGCAGGGCAGGGGTGGGTACCATGGGGACAGGAGTGGATGAGTCAGAAACATGAAGGTCGGCTGGGCCTCACAGGCAAGGGAAGATGGCTGCTGATAGCGCAGCACAGAAGCAACTCCAGCTGTGTCACTGTACTGTCAGTGAGCGAGTACGATCATGTGCACGCTCTATCACTGGGAGAGCATTTTTTCCCCTGCTCTTAATCTTGATGTGGTCCCTTGTATCACATCATGATACTGTTTTATCTAAATGTCCTCTGAGTTCCTCTGTAGAGTCATTCCTTTACATGCTCTTCAAGTGCTATTCCTTAAGCAGTTCCTACACAGCTGATTCAGTTGAAGCCAAAAATGTCTATGCATAGGATCAGCTTTTCTTTAATGTGAAAAACCTTTATTATTTCTTTTCCTATTAAATGATGCATGTTGCAATAGCTATTAGTATGCATCTGTACACTGGACAACATCTTTTATTAGTTTGCAAAAAATTTTGTGTATATCAGACAGGGAGATAAAGCTTATAAGGCAAGAAGAAAAGACAAACTTTGAAGCAATTCAAATCTGGTTTGTGATCTCAGGATTTAGATGGTTTCATCACATCAAATACCTCCTATCATGGGAGAAGAATAAAAGATTCAAAAATAACGAATAGGACTTCTCTGATTTTTTATTTGCTTTCAACCAAGACTCACAGCCACCATTGCTCCAGCCAGGACAATTCCATATTGAATCATAGAATTATTAGGGATTGGAAAGGACCTCGAAAGATCATCTAGTCCAATCCCCCTGCCACAGCAGGACCACCTAGACCAAGTCACACAGTCAGTCAGGGTTAGAAAGGACCACAGGATCATCCAGTTCCAACTCCCCTGCCATGGGCAGGGACACCCCACCCTAGATCAGGCTGGTCAAAGCCTCTTGCAGCCTGGCCTTAAACACCTCCAGGGATGGAAACTCAACCACCTCCCTGGGCAACTGATTTTGAGCAGACTCCCCTTTAAGGGAATACTGCAATTTTTGTTTTGCATAACAACCAATTCCACTAACTTTTTAAGAAAGTAGTGCCGCCCACCTACTTTTCTCTTGGACACAGCCAGAACTTTCATGTTTGAATAATCAAAACCATGGTCTTTTAAATAACACCTGGTTTCCCAAGCATTTTCTGCTGCTAAGCACTATACTGTCAGATGCAGATCACGATTAATGGAGTAGCAACAGGATTCCCCCTTCATTAGTCAGAGTTTGTTGACATTAAGTAAATCAGTACTAGAGCCATTTCTACTCCAGCTTTTTCCAGGGAAAAACAAAAAACTGAGCTACTTTTTTCCTTAAAGACCACAGGATAGGGGTCAATGTAAAGAAAGCACAACTTACTTTTAAAGATTTATCTAACAGCACATTCACACGTACAATATTACTGTAAGCTGCTGATCATTTCTTTGAGGCATCCTCAAGAAAGACATAACAGCAATATTTTTTACTGTACGTTGAATTCTAAGTTCTTTTTGGTTTGGGTTTTTGGGGTTGGTTTTTTCAGATGTATTCTAAAAACAAAAAGCTGAGAATGTTTTGGCAAAAAATTCATTCTGCATACACAGAACATCAAACATCTTGTCTTAACCTTGAAATACAACTGGAAAATTCAAAACATTAACTATGTTTAACACATTCAAAACTTGAAGAGAAGGAAATATTTACGAGCTGCCACAACTTCCTGGCAGTGTACTTGCTTCTCAGCAACTCTCCATCTCCAGACTGACGATACTTTCTGCAAAAGCAGAAACCTTTTCCCAGAGCACAGACAGGTTACAGCCAAACTCATGGACAAACACAAAAATGCAAAGTTAAAATTAAAATACTTTTATCCTTTGGTTATTTATTATTTTTTAAAATTAAAGCCTTAAGATTTTTTTGGAAGTATGTTTCTCAAAATATTCCAAGGCCTGTTTCTTGTAACCATCTGACTACATCGCCAGGCTGTTGTGATTACAGCTGTACCAGGTTCAGCCATAAAATAAAGTATGACTAAACAGCTTTGATGTTTTTATATCATCTCTAAAAGAACAAGCAGTCTGTTAAATATTTTTAAATTTTAAAATTAAAGATAATAAAAAGCACCAAAATTATATAGGACTATCTTTCTGAACTGCAATACTTCATGAATATTTTACTGTTTAAGTGTTAACTGTTGTTAGTAAAGAACTTACAGAGTCAGATACTGTTCTTCACTCAAAAAGATAAATTAGAAACTTAGAGCCCCACCATGCTATGACAAACTAAGATTAAGGAAGTAGGAAATGCATCTATCATGCCTTTCCACTGCACTAATCTTCGATATGTTTAATTTAAACCTCTTCAACAATGCTGTTCTCCATTAAGGTTGTAAAAGAATTAATTAATCTGGGTATGCACTCTCTCAATTAAGCAGGCGGGCTGCAGTCGGACTCCTATATTGTAAAACTTATTCTCAGAATATACTGTAAGTTTTGATTAAATATCAGAAACAGAAATACCACGACAGTTTTCATTTTAAAGCAATTACCCTTCAAAGCAACAGACTTTACACCATAACATTTTAAAATAGGGCTACCTCAAATTGGCAGTCTTAGCTCTGACTGCAAACGTTGCTCAGACCTGGCCCAAGTCCCAGACATGGGATGGTCCCCTCCATCTCATACCTTCCTCACAGTTTCTCAGAAAACAGTTGCATGTATTTAGAGCTTCAAGACAGGATCACAGAATCATAGAACATTAGGGAATGGAAGGGACCTCGAAAGATCATCTAGTCCAATCTCTCTGCCACAGCAGGATAACCTAGACCAAGTTGCAAAGGAAAATATCTAGGCAGGTTTTAGATATCTCCAGAGAAGGAGATTCCAAAGTTTAGCATCAAAACAGCCGGATAAAACAAGCAAAGTACTAGTTCATTAGTCTTCTATCATTAAGAAATTAAAGAAGTACTCTTACCAAAAATAATCTTCTGCAAATGTATACACTCTTGCTCACAATGGAAGTTTTGTAGCTGGTAAAATGCTTGTAAATGCAAAATGTCAGCTTCCAATTTACTTCTTTTCCTATAACTAACTTCATCAGATTCAAAAGTTATCCTGACCAAGCAGCATTACTACATTTCACAGAAACACAGAACATCAGGGATTGGAAGGGTCCTCAAAAGATCATCTAGTCCAATCCCTCTGCCACAGCAAGACCACCTAGACCAAGTCGCACAGGAACATATCCAAGTGGGTTTTAAATGTCTCCAGAGGAGAAGACTCCACAACCCCTTCCAGCACTGTCACCCTCATTGTGAAGTTCCTTCTCATACTGATGTGGAATCTCCTACGTTCCAGGTTATACGCATCGCCCCTTGTCCTACCACTAGATGACACTGAGAAGAGCCTGGCTCCATCCTCCTGACACATTTTGATTTGAATTTCCAAGCAAAACACTTAAAAAGCTTTTTGTCTCAATAATTTTGCCAGTATTTCAGATGGAGACGAGACATGGATTTAAATCATTACGACACAATCCAATGCCAAATACTTTCAAGTCTCCTCAGGGTCAGCCAAGTCCTGGAAGAGGATCTTTCTTCCTGTGTGATGCAATCCCTTCCCCACCCTCTGCTACCCTGTACAGCCTTGAAACAGGACTCTTCATAGTCTTGCTTTTAAAAAGACACCTCATTCCAGCATTAAATCTTGCTCTGGCAAGATAAAGACTATTTCTTAACCACATCTTAAAACTCCACATGCATACAGACAGAGTCTAACCTTCCTTCTCTGAGCACCATGCTAGTGAGAATGTCAATGGTGATGCTTTTCATTATGAACCCATACACTGGGTAACTGTAGACAGTTACACAGATTTGTAACTATTCTTAATTTAAACAAAACATCACCCACATAAAGCAGCTCTCTTTCAATGACAGCAAGTGTCCAATAACTACCTCTCAGAATTTACAATCAGCAAGAACATTTACAAATACTGACGTACTCCTTGTGTTCCTTACTGTTTTTAAATGGATTCTGTGATGCCATAAGCTCTCTCACTGTACTCTTCAATGTAAGTATTCTTTGCCTCGGCTGTTAACCCACCCACACTTTTTAAGAAGAAACTTATCAAAATGCTTGTTGCTACAAAGAAAATCAGCCCATGTGGCGCACTGGCTACTATCCACAACTTCCAAAAGTTCACAGAATCACAGAATCATTAGGGATTGGAAGGGACATCAAAAGATCATCTAGTCCAATCCCCCTGTCACAGCAGGACCACCTAGAATAAGCTGCACAGGAACATGGTGAAGAGGGTTTTAAACATCTCCAGAGCAGGAGACTCCACAACCCCCTGCACAGCCCATTCCAGGGCTCTGTCACCTTCACTGGGAAGAAGTTCCTTCCTCAGATTGATGTAGAACCTCCTCTGTTCCAACTCAAATCCACTGCACCTTGTCCTGTCATTAGATGCCACTGAGCAGAGCCTGGCTCCCTCCTCCTGACACCCACCCTTCACATACTTATTGACATTCATGGGGTCACCCTTCAGTCTCCCCTTCTCCAAGCTAAAGAGACCCAGCTCCCTCAGCCTTTCCTCATAAGGGAGGTGTTCTACTCCCTTCTTAGCCACTTACAAAAAAAGAAGTATGTATTTCTCATACTGCCCAGAATTTATCTTCAATAGGTAGTTAAGAAGCAGTGATATTTTAAATGTATATGTGTAAGAATAAGAGACACAGAAAAGACCAGATATATAACAAATTAAAGGCTTTCTGCTTATTAACAGGAAAAAACCCACTTGCCCAGATTTCTGGATCATCCTACATCTAAGTGATTTGCAGGGGGGGGAAAAAAAAAATCAAAGTAATAAACAAATTATTTTTTATGAACCTATGATTTAAACATTTATCAAGTAAATTCTTCTGCAGAAGAACTATTTCCTCCAAATCCAGAGATTCCTACAAAAGGGAAGCTTGTAGCACTCAGTACCTCTGAAGTACTGACCAGAATTGTGTGAAGCAGCCATAAAGAAAGGTAGAGATTGATTACTCAATAAACTAAATACCTGATGAAAGCTTTGCAAGCAGAACAAGGAAAAAACAGATACAATACTGATAAGCTGGTAGACAGCAGATTACTCAAGAACTTAACTGTTCTGTAAGAATAGGAAGGTTGTTTATGACACTGTAAAACAGATTTTAAAGCGACAGCAAATCAGATACAAAAAGGGAGGAAAAAACCCACCTAACCACGACCTACTACAGGCTGGAGTTTTGACAAATAGAATAACTGGATTTTTAAACGACAGAGAGAAGGGTTCTCATCATTCACTGCACAGTTCTTACATTAAGGGGCTACAGGGGAAGATTTTTAAATTGTTTTTTTCTTTTCAATTTGAGACTCACTACCCGTGTGAATCATGACTGAACAGGCATGAGGTTTTGCAGCAGTGAAGTCACAGTCCTGCTCTTGGATGGCTTGCTAAATTTTCATCCAATTGGCTCCTCGTGTCCACCTTTGTTGTAGTTATAGCCATGGTCACATCATTCCACAGGGGTAGGACAACACAAATAGCCACAACCCCTATTTACAATACCTTAACCAAAAAACTGTTCCTGACAAATCAAGACATTAGGAAACAAAGGTAAGCAGCTGCAGTACCACCAATCCACCCTTAGTAGGTTATACCAAGATTCATTTAGGATTTGCTACATACCCTGTCCAACCACCCCTAGAGCAGGTGCAACCACCTCTTAAACAGGAGCAAGAACATAGCTGAGGGTGCTAACCACACAAACCACCCTATTTTCACTGCACAGGGAGCCCACTGCCACTTCAGCACCTCTGCATGTGCTGCATTCCTTTATCTGCTCAATTGTCTTTTAATTGAAAAAGAGTGACAACAAAACCCCCAACAAATTCATGGATCCTAAAAGATCTAAGTACTGTTACCTTCCTGTCTCTCATGTCAAGTGTTAAATCCTTAGCCTAAAATTTTGATTGAAAAAAATTAAGATAATGACTTATGCCTGTTAGTTTACTATTCAGGTACTACATAAATAGTGCTGTAAGAAAGTGATGCTAAAAGGAAAAGAAACTATGAGTAAGCCATAAAGAACACACAGAGGAAAATATCTGAAGTGGTTTGAAATTTTTCTTTGTTAAAAAATGCCCAATCAAATGCTTAGATAGTTGGTTTGGGCATGCAGAGCCTTAGTTAAGCAGTTAAAATTGAGGGGTTGTGAATCTTCCTTTAAAAGATAAAACTTGAAAAGAAACCTTAAAAGCTTCTACATTTCAGGTTACTTAGAAAAAAAAGTCATTTTACAAAGATTTTCAGTATGTTATGGCTCTATATACTTTAGAAATACTGTGTCCTCTATGTATTAACTGTTCTGGGATTCCTGTGAAATCTATAATTAATTGATCAAGAATTGAAATTACTCTGTTTAGCACTGAAAGTGCATCTTTAGTCAGTTCCACTTTCCTCTGTTTTGAAGTTTAAGCATTTGCTTTCTTATTACAATTCTGATCAAGTTCAAAGGAAGACCTTTTTGAAAATCTCAATTATTTAGAGTGATCCATCAAATTTCTGTGGAAGAAAGACCGCTGCTTAGCCTAACACGGAAAAATACGAGTCCTCTGGGAGCCCAGTGACTTCCAATATTTCCTGTATGATCTCTGGGTCTGTATGGATGCTTCCCAGTTTCTTCTCATCAAAAGCAGAGCATGCAAGCAGTTCTCTACAAGAATTCTCCAATTTCTTTCTGTGAGGATTAGTAATTTTTATTATTATTAGCCTTACACTTGAATATGATTTTTTCATTTTTTTGCCTCTTTCTCATTTATGTTCACAGGGACTGAGATATCATCCAAATCAGGGTCTCTGAAATATACAGTTACTTTATTCTTGTTCAAAGCAACAAACCCATCGTCAAGAATTTAATGCAAACAAAAGTCCACATCTGAAAAGATTCTCACTAAAGCCTAAGTTCTGTACTAAAGATCCCTCTGTTCTAAGTTCTGTACTAAAATGCCTTAATGGAAGGAAAATACACACTAGGTACAGTCTTCAGTGAGAGGTTTCTGTAAAATTTCTTGGTATTAAAAGTCCCAGAGACGAGAAAAAGAGACAACAGGGATACAGAAGTGCATAATCAAAGCAGGCTTTTTTACAAGACAAGTCCATTTTAATATTTCAAGAAGAACAGAGCTCAAGATTACTTTCCATAAAAGACTTCTCATCTGTGAATCCAGTATTTCAAAACAGGTCTGTCTGGTCCTGCTTCATGAAGTATCAGATATAGTCCAAATTTAAATAAGCAGGGCTGCACTGCCACTCCTGAATCACACGCCTAGGTGAACTGAAGCTGTAACAGTCCTTACTCCCCATACCCTGGTGTCTGCATCTGTCTCAAGGATTCCCAGCTTCAAGAAGCAATTCTGTTGTCTGGTTTGGAATAAGTAAATTGATAAACAAGAACGGTCACCTGCCTTCCTTATCACTTCTGCTAGGACAGATTGTGTCTTCCTGATATGAAGGATATCTGGAACTGCAACTTCTCAAACTCCCAGTTACCAGCCTAGACTCTCCACTGCTGCACTTCAAACACCGGCTCTCAAAGCTGAGCATTCACCTGTGTAGGGACCTGTTACAGACTACTCAGATCTCTGCTTATTTCAAATGCAACATAGGAGACTGAAGAGAAACACACTTTACCACAAAAATCATTCCAAGAGATTATTACTGAAAGGGCAGTCTCTCTAAAGGTAAACCCTTTACCCAGCTTTGCTCTAAGAAAGCCAAAACAGTCTGGAGACTGCCTTGGAAGCAAAAGCAGCATACTGATAAATTATTCTGAGGAAAAAGAAACCAACGTGTGCCAAGCATAACTTCTTCCCAACCAGTCTGGGATTCTGGGACAAGAGCTAAGAGCACATAGGAGAAAAATCCACATTTGCACTGAAATTCTCAACCAGACCTCTAACTGGATATAACAAACACCACACGACAAAAACATACGACTCTTCTAATTTATTCCCGGGACTTTCTGTACTGTGGCACTGAATTCAAACATCTATTGCCAAAATCCAAACCAGAGTACTCACAACAGTAAGCTCTTCCTGAGCTTCACTTGTCATTTTCGCTCATCTTATTGTCATGAATCCTAAGCATGTCACAACGTGTTCCTGGGAACACATCCGTGCTCCATCAGCATAGTATCTGGCAAAACTCCACAGGTACCTCGTACGTTTTTTAAACTACACATTGTGTTAGCACATTCTTATACTTTTACCCCCATAATTTGTAGGCTCTAATTAACCCACAGTTTTGCGCTCCACTGTAACACTTTCCTGACTCAAGAATCTAACAAACTTTTTACTTTGAAAAGGGTGTAATGGCCTTTTCAGAAATGTCACATTCCTCCTACTCTACTTTTAGGACATAAATGCAAACACTGGCTACTTTACACAGCACCACAGTTTAAGACTTCCAGTGAAAAAACAAAGCCAGCATATTTTTCCTTTAGTGATGTAAACATAAAATGACAGTTCCTGAAACTGAGTCTTACATCCACAAAGATGGTTTCATTGTATTAAATGCAATGCTACCCTAAAATACTCTATGTAATTATTAACACACACAGTTCAATATGGACAAAAGAGGGTTGCTTTCAGGGATTTATTTTTTTTTAGCCATTGCCTTTTGGCATGAAGGTACTTAGGGATTCCAAAGAACCTTTATTTAAAAAGCAAAATTTTAATCAAGGATTTTTTTAATTTGTCAAGATGTAGCACTCACCCACCAAACTGTAAGGTACTGCTGCTTCAATTTTACAATCATGGAACCTTGACTAAACGTTGCTGACTACAGAACACCATAAAATAAAATAATATACTTAAGTGTAACAATTACTGTACTACACTTCACTATATTGAATGTAGTACAACACCAACAGCCAGTAAAATAAAGATGCTGTGGCCCAATCCCTTTATATAACTTTCATTAGGTAAGTTACATTCACATTTGGGTAAACTATCACAAAGAAATCTTAAAGAAAAATAATTGTAAATGTTTATGAAAGCACATGTAAAGGTAAATATACTTGTTTAAATTTCTCTCTAGGACACAAATACACATATGGATCATTCCAAGGCACTTTTATCTAAAATCTCACAAAATTAGGGAGCACATTAATGTATTTCAAAGCCAATTCCTTTAACACATCATTGTTGCAACTAATGCCTGAATACGCTTTAAAGAGCAAGATCTTACATTTTGATAGTTATCCCACTCCCTTAGAAGAAGGTTCTCCTTGAAGAACCTTAAATGCACTGAAAACAGCTACCTACCTACACACTGTACTTTTGCCCATTAATTTTTTGTCTCTGCTGAGGTAAGCAAGTTTTGACCGATGACCACTTCCTGTAAATGAAGTAAATTAATAAAACATTATTAGTTAAAAACATACTGTTATCTTCCAAGCTTCTTACAATCCTTACTGTTCCATAAACAGGAAAAAAAAACCCTTTTCTAAACTTTTTGTGGATTGAATATAACAAAAACAAACTTTACAAGTTTTAAGGCAAAAAAAGAAATGCAATGAAAGCAACAACCACACACAAAGTAACGCAGGAGTCATTCACTGTCAAAATGTCATTTTAAAAACAAGATTATTACCCTTTTGGAAGCTTAGGACAAAAATGAATCAGTAGTAAGCTGGTTTGTTTTCCCTTCCAGGAAAAGAAAGGAGTTCACAACATGAACTGAAAGGCTATAGAGATTTAATGTATCTACAGATCCTCTGACCAAACAGCAAGACACAGACGTATCGATTCTGAAAAGACAAGCTGATCTAGAAATAGACCAGACAGAATTAGTCTAATGAGAAAATCATTTAAGAAATCATGAATGCTCCCCAAATTATTTTTTCTGCATTGTATTCTCTGCTAAACCAAATAAAACTTGCACACACACTGAGTACCTTTAAAGGGTACTTTGCCTCCGTACAAGGAATACAGAAATGTTTCCGAACCATTCTTGGCAGGGCAGGGGAACAAGCACAAACTCATGTCCCACGAGTTTTCACAGATGACTCAAAAAACACACCAGAAGCTGGAAGCACAGAACCCATGTTTCCAAATCCAAAGGAAGAAGAAAGGAGGACACCAAAATCATTCCCAAAAGACACTTTTGTTCCCTGAAGGAATAACGGGAAGGTAAAAATAAAATCAAAACCAAAGCAAATCACCATAGCACAACAAGGAAAGCAGAAACTGACCTTTTGAAATCTCCAGAATCAGTAAGTTCTGGCTCTAACTGGTACAGGAAATGAACAGCTGTATCAGTGAAAACCACATCACTCAAGACTTCAAGCTATTCGAGGACCTTAAGGTAGCGAAGGAACCAGTTGTAGCATGTGGTGATTAAGTTGTAATTACATTTTTCCGCCATAAAATCAAAATTGATATTCATACTGTTAAGAGTGATGCTCAGAAGAGGTAGAGCACAACCAGCTGCAGGTACCAGTTAAAACTCCACCAAGTGTTTTTACACAGTCTCTTCTAACAATAATTTCAAGTTTTGTCACCTTAGAAGAGCAGCAAAATTTCCCTGTAATTTGCTAAATAATTAATGCACACTTATTGTCCAAAACTTCTTCTACAGCTTCAAGCAACTCAACAAAAACATTTAACTAAAAGTGCCACTGATTTCCTGATACTGTAGGGAACCTATTCAGACACCTGTCTGAAGAAAGCAACACGTAGTGCCTGTGTGACATCAGTGTGGCCCAAATATGAGGGCTGCACCACACAACCAAACTATTGTTTCCCAATGGTGAAGTGATGGGAGGAGGCAAAGCAGCAGAGGCTGCCACCTCTAGTGTAGTTATACTGCCCTAGTGCTCATCATGTTCCACAGAGATCACATGGCACCAGGCAAGCTGCTGTCCTCTTTCCACTTTCAAAGTTTGCAAAGTCAACACACACCACTGATGAAGTCAACAGAAAATGTCAAGATTCCCCTTGTTCTGTAAAAAAAAAATAATCAAATTATATCAATGAAATCCCATGGAAAGACTGATTCTTTCTGCCTGACAAACCACTAGATCCTTGGAGAATTCCAGCATCATTAAGATATAACATGGTAGTTTCAAAGATTCCCTGCCAGGTGAGTTCTAAACTGAGAATGCATCACCCCCACACTCAGTAGTACTACGTTCTATACTTGTCTCAAAATGTTCTTGTCTTTCAGTTCTAGCAACCACATTAAATATTTTTTTTAACACTGACATAATTCAGACTGAGTTAAGTTTCTTTCTTTCCATTAAATTCAAAACTCACTACACATGGCATGGCTCTTTCCTCCAGTGCTTAGTGAAGGACTACTGGTGGGAGTATACACTAATGTAAATATAATAAAATCATAGAGAAAATTGAAAATTCTTTATTCTTCTCCTGAAAATACACTATAAGATTAGCTGCAAGATAGGAGACTGGGTTTAGAGTGTAATCACTGTCACAACAATTGAAATTACTACATTATTACATTAACAGATTGCCCCTTTGGCTTGGAAGGAAGAGAAGGACTTGGGTTGCAAAATCCCTCTAGGCAGTACCACAAAAGTAGCTGGGTTTCAATTCTTCCTCCTCCTCCTCATCTCTTTATAGCATCAGCCAACTACATTAAAGCAGGTTTGTGTTCGGTTCCAATGGAAGGAAGACATCTCATGCCACTATAATGCTATCTATCTTTACCAGACCAATTAAAAGAACAGTGATGAAATTCCACTTATCATCCCCGGAACAGGCATGAATAATGCAAAAGTGGAACCTTACTCAAGTATCCAAATATGAGAGTGCTACAGTCAAAGTAAATTGGAAATAAATACATTCTGAATGAGACCACGCCAATCTTCATCATTTTGTTAAATACGTATATGCTGTGATCTTCAGAAGACAACACGGTAGTGCAAATATTAGCCTATTTTATATATACACAAAAACTCTACTGATTAGAAATCACTGTAATTCCACCTCATTACAGGGCTTTTGTTCCCCATGATTTATGGGAAGTGAAAAATTCTTTGGTCTGAAGGCTGTGCATCAAGTTGTATTCTTCTTTTCTAAATTAAATGTTGATTAAGAACGTTGTAGGAAGTGGGGAATTCTCCCTAGCAAAGAGATTCCTCATACTCAAGCGATCAGCTGCTACCATGTCCCACATGGTAGTTCCTGGCTGCTGCTGAGCATTCACTACTGCAGAAGGTGGGAGTCAATGTCTATTACTGGGTAACACCACTACTGGCTGTGGACCCAGGAGACCCCTTACACAACCTCTTTGAAGAACCTATCACAAGGCCACAGTGACCGAAATTCCCTCTGACCTCCTAGAAATCCCTTCTACACAGACGTTTTGACTATCTTATCCCTTCTAGAGGGAAAAGAACAGCCTGCCCTCTCTGTCTCCTTTTGCACAGCATTGTGTTTGTTCCCAGCAGAGTGCAGCTGCAGTTTTATCTCTGCTCTTCTGGCCCATCCTTGCTATACCCCCATTCTCTTCTTGTCCTTTTTACAGATAACATACTTATGTAAATTCAGCACTCCATGTGAGGTCCAAAGATCTTTAAACACAACAACAGTATTTCACTATGATTTGTGCTTGAACATTCCTACACATACACCCCGGAACAGTGTTTGCTTCCCTTTAGTCCTGAACTGTGGGTTTGAACTTACTACTCACAACAAGCACTTCACCCTTCCCTGCTCCTCATTATATATTTATACTGCTTGTAATTTCTGTATTTACCATTTTACATTTATGTTTGCTTTCTATTCTACAATTCTATAATTTATGGAAATACCAACAAGTGCTAAGCTCAAGAAAAAGCCTAAGCAGCCTACAGGTCCACAGTGAAGTACCCATACTACAGTTTTATAGATTACCTATTGTAGCATCAGTCTAGGACATTCCTTCATAGCTTACAGACCACACCAGCACATGCCAAAAGCTCTTCTCAAAATAAATCATATCTACTGCTTTGCCTCTACTGAGATACTCAGATCCACCATTGGCAGATACTGGATTGTTTCAACACATTTTGATTTTATACTACATTTCTTTTAGATTGAAGCTTCTAAACTTACACGAAAGTCAAACTCATTCTACAGCACTAGTTTAGGTTTTCCAACACACAAAGTAACTATTCATTCTAACAAACAGAAAAACATTGCTAGGTACTTCAAAAGTGTAACAAAGAAACTCAAAACCAAAGCAAACAAAAACCCCACAAAAAGACACTCTAAGAGTTATCTTATTCTGAAAGAAAGTTAGGCACAGGCTCGAAGGAAAATAAGTTAAATCTAATTTTTTTCTTTTTTAAAGAGAGGATATTAATGACAAATTTGACAGAACCAGTGAAAATTGAAAGATTTTCTCAAACATCAACTGCTTCCTCTTCCCAGCTTTGCTTTTCAGAAATAATATGCAGTATTCATATTGACCAAGTCCTACTTCAAAATTCAGACAAAACAGCTTGGTCAGCTGTCTAAGCACACAAACCAATCCCAGTTAAAACACAGAAAAGCCCACAAGCAAAATCCAACAGGTTAAGAGCCAGGAAAGTTGGAAAATAACTTCTTCAAGCACTCCAAACTCTAACAAGAATTAATGCAAAGCAAAACCAGATATCTTTGTTGTTAAGACTTGAGATCACACGCAGCAAATACAACAAAATGTCAAAAAGTGTTCACACTAAAATCAATTAAATTATTAATGGCATTTTGCATAATATTTCCTTGCCAAGCTGAGAAAACAGTCCACTTCTATTGGCAATACAACAGTTTAGTATCTGCGTCCTGAACAGTGGAAGAGTTTGCCTGTATTTTTGCCCACAGAAGTATTACTTAGAAAAGCACTTTCTTTGTAGTCTTATACTGATAGACAATTATTTATAATTTTGATTTGCTGTCATTATAATAACTCTAAACCATTTTCAGCAACAAACTGTCAAGAACTGTTTTGTGTCCCCGACCTTCCTCTAGGTAGTGAGGCCTTTTTGTATGTTCTACCAAACCAAACGATTTGCAGCACAAGGTCTTTGTCAGTAATGGAAGAGATCAGAAACTGAGAGCTGCACAAGGAATCCCACTTTCTTAAGCAACACTCAGAGTAATCACTCTCCAGAGTGACCTCTATCCACTGACTACAAAAGGAGCCTGTAGAGGTAGGTTATCCAACTTTCAAACTTGTTAGTAATTAAAGATAAGCAAGGCAAACCTACCCACTACATCAAGCTGAGCATGCTTTATATTTCCTCTGATCTTACTGATAGGAACAAACTAAATAATCCTCATTTTGTCATGTCAGAATGTAACGGCTCACACTAACATGAATCTCATCATTTTTTCATCTGTCACACAAAAATGCAACTGCCATCTAAAATGAGTGATTCATTAACCATGCACAATAGAGTATGCCAAAGTTTCGTTTATTCACTGTCTTTGCAGTTCAGTTACTTATGCTTTCACATAATCTATTTCAACAGCATCTTACACTCAGGACATCCAAGATGTCTCAAAATTGCTAACAGTACTTCAGGATGCAACACTTGAGGCCTGAAGCAGAACAGGCACCAATGATTTGCACTTAAAACAATAAAAAGTTACTTACAGACTACTCAAACATGCAGAAGTTCAGCAGAAGCACAGAGCACTACACAAAAGGCAGTTAACACAAAACTAATATTAAACACAAAGGACCCATAATCTTGAATTACCTTTTACCACAGCCACTACTGGTATTAACTTGAGTAGGAGACAGTTACCCAAGTGGAACCACCACTATTTTGCAGACAAGTTCACCTACATGACCGAAGTGTCACACTTCTCAACTACAGACAGAGAAATACCTGAATCAGGCTTCTAAAACTTCTTACTATGCAAGTAAAAAGAAGCAGAGAAAAAGAAATAACTTTGCTGCTTGTCCTAGCAGCAGTTTCCCTTTTAACAACTTCAGTAACTAAAACAAAAAAGATTTCGTTTCCATATAAAAGTCAATAATACAGTAAGTTTCTGTTCAGAGAAAGTCACCATCTGCGTATTATGAAGAAAAATAATGCAGAAAAGTTTAAATTAGTAAATTTAACACATTCATGGATGCATATTTCCGCATACTCTTCTGTACAGCTACTTGACAAAAAACCAAAAACCTATAGAAACTTTACTGCTTGGCACCTTACAACCACATTCTTGTCCACTTGCATCACACAGATGACTGAACAATCCTAGCAGAACAAAGATTTTAATTTCAGAGTTAGAAGGCAGGAGTGTAACAATCCGTGTGTCAAGATACATGCAGACACAAAAAAGTGTGAGTACGTGTGCGTCTCAAAGATCTCCCTGCAGGTAACAGACTTCAAAAGCTTTATGAACAGATAGCATGTCTTTAAAAAGAGAGCCTAAAAAAATGCAATTTGATATTACAAGACTCCTATAATATAAGCTTCCTGCTTTCCCCTCCACATCACCCTGAAAAGTTCACAAAAGTTTAATGGAAGATTTTCAAAGTCATAAAACCTGGGAATATACTCAGTTTTTCGTTGTGGCGTGGGGGGTTGACTAGATGATCTTACAAAGTCCCTTCCAATCTCTAATATTCTGTGATTCACAACATCAAAAAATCAGGTCACATTTTTTCAACTTGCTCCTTTCAAGATTCTTCATCAGCCTGTAGGATTTGACAATTCCTTTTGTCTTGCACTTTTAATTCCTCTTCATATTGCATCTCTGACAACAGGATTTTAAAATCCACATCTCTTACCTGTGCACAAATTTGTCTGTCTCATTTGAAATGGGTATATACACTGAATACGTAATCAGAGGAGTGATATTCCTATGGGAACACTACTTACTTTTTAATAGATTGCTAAAAATAATGAAACATCCATGTAGTTAAATTTCACATCACCAAACATCTTCTAAACAGATACAAAAGGGAAAGTAAATGTCACCACAAAACCGCATGAAAATGCAGCAGTCCACACACACTGACTCAGTCTACATCACATATGGGAGACATAATGCAGGCTCCCTACGATGGCCAGTGGCAAGAGCCACCACCAGCCAATTCTCTGGACACCATACGAGCAAGAAAACAAACTTAATATGGCATACAGCAAAAAGTGTGAGATGGAGCTGAATGGCCATGACTGCATTGACTGTGAGCCACTTCAAGCGCTGAATTAACCCAAAATGCAAATAAACACAATTAAAAGGACCTTCAAATGGGCATATGGTGAAAAAGGAAGTTTTTTTTAAAATGTAACCGTTTTGAGCCCATGTAGGCAAGTGCTGACACAATTTCCTGTTACACTACACACTTTTACAGTCTCAGACCTTTCTTCCGTTACCTGGAAATTACAGCTACCCAAAACACTCAAGCTGTTTTTTCTGTGCTTCTCCAATCACTAAAGAACATTTCAAAATATCCATTCTAGAGCATCATTTTTTTAATCCAAACTTTTAATTCGAGAAGTATCAATTAAATATTACTTTTAAAATTGGAAGGCATTACTGCTGACAAAAAGAAACTGACAAGTAACTTCTGGCTTCTAAAAAAGGAGACACAAGCATATTCAGTACTTAAAAGAGCAACCACCTTTCTTACTGGATCAAGGCACATTTTGACCCTGTTGTGTCCTCTAAGGTGTACAAACCATAAGACACTTCACAGGAGCACTAAACGTACCTCGAACATCCAGATTTTTTTCTCTGAATGTTATGCAGCGATTGCATAACATCACTGACAGCAATCTGTTTGTAAATACCCACTTCTAACACACTGCTCCAAAACATCCTCCTGTTCAGACTCAAAGCCATGATGTGACTCAGATTTCTGCTAAGGTACATTAAAACAAACACAAAACAAACTTAAGGCAAACTCAATCCCTGACTTGCTACTTTATTCAATCCTGGTAAACACTATGTGACTTCACAGTATTTTTCTTTCTGCTGTTGCAACAGATACCATCACTTTGACTCAAAGACAGTGACGTGTCAACCAAGATTCCACTGAAGAGCTCCAGAAAGCTGAGGTGACATATCTGCTTTGTTGGGATGAACATCTGAAACAGGCATCCATCTCACTTGTCAAGAAAGAAGTAAACACAAGGTTTTGCACCTATCCACCATCCTTTGGCCCTATGCTATACACAGCTTTAAGATACCACCGAGCCACTGCTACAGACAGCAATGACAAGTAGGGCAAGTAAATTTAAAGGCCAGAAACTGAGTGAAAAACCGCATAGCTCAGGGAAAAACAGAAATAGCAAACAAATAGTTTATTAGCAAACAAGGGAGGGTACCAAAAAGGCTCCAACTAAACAACAAATGCAAAGAAGAAGAGGTCTCTGGTTCGTGTAGCTGTGGGCTTATAAGGAGCTCTGTAAAAACCTGTGGCTTGTGCCTCAAAGACAAAATAATCCTCTCATCTGTCAAAAACCTGCAGAAGTAACTAGTCCTTTTTTTTCTAGTATAGTATAGCTAAAGGAGTATTACATTCAGTAAGAAGTTCAGATAAATATGTAAAAAAGTTAACTACTTACCAGACTGTTGGATGTAGGTTCTGAGCCCCGGCTTTAGAGCATTTGGAACAGTCCCAAGAGGCAACTCAGCTTCTGCAAACTGCGTGCTTGACACTACTCCTCTGAGCACACCTGCATTACTCCTGCTCTCACTTGAAATCAGTCAGCATACATCATTGCAGCTAAATCAAATTTTACACTGAAAATGGATTTTATTCACTTTCATCTAATGGATGATGATTGCTCCAAGTTTCCTGCCTAATTCTTCAAGCAACATATGTCTGTGTGGAGCTACAAACACATACTACTACTAGTCTTAGCACAGTCAAACACTGATGCAGAGCTACTGTCTCTAATTTACTTAAAGAACACGGCCTAGACATGGGTATGTTTTTCTTCTCCAACCTTTTCATTTAACCTAATACAGTATCCCATGAATGTTTCAAGCATTTATCACTGCTAATTAAGTGGATATTCCATGATCCCAAAATGGCCTTATTTCTAGGTTGCCAGCACAGCAATTTTACAGTAATGCAGCACTAGAGCAAAAAAAAGTGAAATTTATGATAAATAACTACATATCTTATAAGTAGGACATACTATTACAAGGATAAGGAGATATGTTTTCATCCTTAGTAAACACATATTCCTTATAGAGACAAGTACACAACTACAACAGATATAGCAGAGGTTTATGCACTGATCAACTCTGCTTGCAATCAAACACCTAATCATCAGCGAAAGTTAGTCAAAATATTGTTTGTGGTTTTATTTGGTTTGAGAGCACTTTGCGGATCCCCAGTTTCACTCTTAGTGGCACTTCCTGGTTCCTCCACCAATGCTGTGTGCTGCTTGTGCATTCCCACACACCCAGGCCAACCAGAGTCCAACACTGACAAACAGCAGAAACAAACCTGTCCCTGAAGAGCCAGCAGGCAGAAGAACAGATTAGCAAATTACCTTTGCTGACAAGCAGAAGGTTTCTGCAGCAAACTGTACATCAACTGAGAAGCAGGAGGAAAAAAATATCTGAATAAATAAAAAGGCCTCATGATGAAATAGTCAAAATGTGTTATAAAAAAATGTCAAATTAAAACAATCAGCAGTGCCCATCAATAACTCTATTTTCTTTCTACACAATCTGCTCCTCAAGTGGGAACACTAGACTCAGACTCATAGAAGTAATATCTGAATCTCATGTCTAAACTCAATATCTTTAGTGTCAGATCAGGGACATGCCTCCTCAAATGCAGATACTTTGCACACTGGAAATGCCACCAGTATCTACAGCGCCCAGTCTTTTCTAAATTCCTATCTGAAAACTAAGTTGCCATCCCTGCTCCCTTTCATTTTTAAGGGAAGAAAGAGTGTTCTAGAAGAGCCTTTTCCTTTTCTCATCATTTTTCCTTCCTCTTGTTTTAAACAGCAAGTATGGGGACCAAAACAGTCATTCCACTCATTAGTTCTTAAGGCACTAGCAGTATTTAGATGACAGCTAAAGCAAAAAAAGCTTGCTTTCTAAAATAAGCACAAATATATCGAAAGCACATGTACCTTGTAGCTAAAAATGTGTCATTACAGAGGCACCCTTCTAAACAGAGCCATGTAGAGCACTACTCTGATTATTTTACAATATGCTAAGAATCATTTTTTTAAGGAAAGTATATCAGAACACTTAAGGTTTTACATCAGATGTCAGTATTATGAACGTTACTATGTACGCTAAATCTTTCTCCAGTATTTAATTAAGCCTCGAGGAATGGACACCATGCTTAATACAACCCTCAAAAAATGCTCCAAAGTCAATTCCAGAGATAATGATATGTACATAGATGTAAATATAAAAATTTACAGTATTTTTAATCAGTTTTCCCAATAGTATCATCTTCAGGTTACAGCATATTCAGATTTTTTAGGTATATCCTTTTCTTGCCTTTTGTCCCTTCAAAATAGCTCCTGTAACAATGCAGCAACAAAAATATTTGAAAACTTTCCATGACAAATCAATTAAAAGATATTGCTAGTAAAATCTCTCCTCTTACGTGTATCTGGACTTCTGAAAACATTTTAAATTTCAGTATCAACATAAAACCATTCTTTAGAAAGTTCAATACATTCTTAAATTCTTTGAAAAAAGCATAGGACAGTTTAAACACAAAGCTTACTAAACATTAGGCCTCTCTCACAGTTCGCTTTGAGTTGAATTGGACATGCCCTATATCCATTCTCACTCACTTCTGACAACCAGAGAAACTAAGATAAGGGAAAAAAGTACTGACACCAAAAGCAACAGACAGAGGATATAGGACTATTAAAAACTGGCAATTAGAATCAGTATTATATGAGTTACTCCACTTTTCCTTGTTTGCATATTATCAACAAGCCTCTCAAGCTAAAATGAGTATTTGTTAAGTACTGGACAGACTACTGAGGGCAGTAAGACAAGTTAAAGATACGGGGAATCATGAGCTTATTTTGCTTCTACACAGAAGAGTAAATCCCACACTTACACTCTTTACTGAAAGGCACAGGTTCCCTCCTTCATTCCCTCCCTAGGGACAAAATGCAAGGAATGTAGTTGCTGTTATTCTATCTACAGAGAGCATGTGAAAAGTGACACAAGCAGACCTTAATATATAAACTGTTATTCCTAGAGAAATAAATTCTGTAAGCCTATTATAATGGATATCCAGTCTGCAGCAGCCAAGAACCTGACTTAGAACTTGCTACTAGGAAGTCCAAAGGTCTGGCTCCTGGAAACACACACACTTAAAGAAGTTGAGAAGTAATCTGGCAGGTAAATATCAGAAAGCTACCCTGGGCTAAGAAGAGCGTACAGATAAGAACAGAGCAAAAACAAAATTAAAAAGAAAAAAGAAGAGTGCAAGACGACAGATTTTAAATCTCTCCCCAACAAAGTTTATTTTACCATAACTCATTTTGCAGATTTGCCCCAACAGATCTTTTCTATTTTGGTTTAGTAGCTAATCAAGAGACTTTTGTAAAAAGGTGATACTGACATGGAAAACAAGAGGACCTTTAATCATTTGCCTACCGACATGATACCTTTACTGGCATGATACCTTAAAGTAGGCATCAAATCAGAACTAAAATGTAGAAATTATTCTGGAAAAGGTCTGCAAAAGAAGTATACCTGCTACAGAGAGTGATAGAAAAAGGCTTCCTATGCAGGAAGGGTTCTTAGACTTCACCTTGACTCAGGCAGTTTCAAATAGATGGTCTGTGAAGGATCACATTAGTCACATTATGAACAGACAGAATCACAAAATTGTCAGAGGTGGATGGGACCTAAAGAGATCGTGACGTCCAACCCACCCCCAAAGCAGGGCTGCCTAAAGCACACTGCACAGGACTGCATCCAGGTGGGATTTTAGTATCGCTAGAGGAAGAGACTCCACAGCCTCTCTGGGAAGACTGTTACAGTGCTCTGTCACCCAGAGCACTTCTGTCACTTCTGTAAAGAAGTTCTTCCTTATTTCTAAGTAAACATTCCAGTGTTCCAGCTTGCTCCTTGTCCTCTCACTGGGCACAACTGAAAACAACTTGGCACCATCCTCTCCGACAGGTCTATCGACCCCTAACCTTTACTGATGCATGGTTCCTCCTCAGGTGCAGGAACCTACACTTGCTCTTTTTGAACCTCATTAGGATCCTCTTTACCCAACTCTCCAACCTATCCAGGTCACACTGGATGGCAACACAGCCCTCTGGCGTATCAGCAGCTCCTCCCAGCTTTGTATCATCAGTAAACTGGTTCAGGCATTGTTGAAGTAAGGTTAGACAACATCCACAGTTCTCCCCTCATGTACCCACCTTTTTATGATGTCAAATCTGGCTATCAGATTAGTCAAGCATAATTTCCCCGTGATGAATTCATGCTGACTACTCCCAACGGTTAAAGGTGGCACCCAAAAGAATTTGTTCCATCATCTTTCCAGTGGTGGAGGTGACATTAACTAGCCTGTTGTTTCCAAGTTAATCCTTTTTACCCTTCTTGATGACTTGAGTGACACTGGCCTTCCTGCAGTCTTAAAGCATCTGCCCTGTTTTCCACAACCATCCAAAGATGATGGAAAGTGGTCTGGCTCTCTCAGCACTCATGGGTGCATTCTGTCACTGCCTATAGATTTATGGATGTCCAGCTTAGCTAAGAGGTAACGTTGTGCTCTTTTACAAAGAGAGAGTAGTCTTCTCTCCAGACTCTCTCATATCCAGGACTCAGGTTGGCTTTAGCAGGGATGAGTGGAGCAAAGAAGCCATGCATAGGTCTCCTCCAGATTTGCCTTAGCTCTTCTTGTTGCAGCCTCACATTCTGTGACAACATTCCTATATTCCTCCCACGTGGACAGCATTGTTTTCCATATTCTGCACATTTCTTTCTTCCTTTCGAGTTTTTACAGGAAATCACTACTCATCCACGCCGGTATCCTGCTTCATCTGCTTGATTTCTTACTAATGGAGATGCTTCAATCTTGAGCCTGGAGGAAGGGGGTTTGAATATTGACCCTCATGATTCTCATGAACACCCTTGACCATGGTATTCCAAGAAGTGGATCCTTGAAGAGACCAAATTTAGCTCTGAAGTCTTGGGTTGAAATCCTGCTTGTTTCTTTACTTTTTTCTTGCAGGATGCTGAACTCCACCAACTCATGGTCGTTGCAACCAAAGTTGTCCCCAATCTTCACACCAACAACAATCTATTAATACAAGGCCCAGCAGTACACCTCTCCTTGTAGTTTGCTCCACCACTTATATTAGAAAGTTATCCTCAATGCACTGTACAAGCCTCTGGGATTAAGCATGTCTGGCTGTATTTAACTTTGCAGCAAATACTGGGGTAAAGTCTCCCACAAAGACCAGGCCTGTGATCATGCAGCTGATTTCAGCTGTCTGTAGAAGGCCTCATCAGCCTCCTCATCCTGGTCAGTAAACACCCACAACAGTATAATCTGTGTTAGCCTGTCCTTTAATTCTTACTCATAAGCTGTCATCTTGTTCTTCAACCTCTCCTAGGCAGAGCTTGATACATTCCAGGTGCTCTTTCACATGAAGAGCCACTCCACCACCCCGTCCTGTTGACCTTCTCTTTCTTGACTAGTACACAGTCATCCATGAGAGCGTTCCAGTCATCCGAGCTAACCCAGCACGTCTCAGTGATCGCAATGAGATCACGGCCCTGCGACCACACACAGATCTCTAGTTCTTCCTGCTTGCTACCCATACTGTGTGCATTAGTGTATGGGCATTTCAAAACAAGTTAATCAAGCGTGCAGGCTTTCCTGGAGGAAAACTCACGACATCTTACTTCAGTGACACATTTAAATTAGTTGGCGAGTAGGGATCTTGCCCTGTCAATTGTTCCATCAGTGACCTCCAAAATGTAATTGTGTGAGGACCAAGAACAGCAATAGCTTCCTACATCATGTTTAGGCTGGAGAAGAGCCCAGCAAACTACCTGAAATATCTCTCTAGAAATGTGTTCTCTGATGTAGCAATTCTCTTTAATTCAGCTGCCTTGCTGGAAAACAGAGCTAATTGTTAAAGCCTAAGGCAGTACATGCAAGCCTGTCTACAAACGAACAGTACAAAAAAATGACTTTCCAGATTTATCAGAGCAGGCTCTGTCAACCAGCTTCTCCACTGGTTCTCACAGCAGTTTTGCAGCCAGTTTATGCACTGGCAGCATCTCCTGGGTTTATGTTTACTTGCTCAACTCCCTGTCACACAAGTACCTGCACTGCCAGGGTGTTGTTTGCCAGGAAGCTTTTACTAATGAAGAGGAAAAAAAAGGAGGAGGACCAAAGCCTTTGTGGTAGTGATGATCACAGTCTGCTCAGACACAGTTGTATCAAAGCTACCACTCCGCTGCTGTCATTTCTCAGGGAAGGCTGACACCACAGAAGTAACACAGAATAGGTACAGATTGTTCTCCCCTCATCTCTTTCTAGAGGAAATGAACACATTACATAAACAACTTCTATCTCAAGAGACAAACATTACGCTGTCCTGAACAGCCCACACTGTCCAAGACCTTCATTGCTTTTTACATTCCGATACTTTTTCCAAAATATCTCTATCTAATGTTTTTCACTTCCTATACAAAAACATCTTGGGCAGGCTACAAACACTATTGCCAGCATTTGCAGGGAAAGCAAAGTAGTAGAAGTAATTCTTAGAAGCAGACCTTATTTCTCTGCCCTGGGAACACTGAGCTTTAAGACCAGCTGCATGGAATCAGAAAAATCATATAAATGAAGAAGAGTTTAATGACATTCAGTGTAAACCCTTACACAGCATTTCAGAAGACACTGTCCCAGAGTCTTTTATGGTATCTGTCAAATAGAAGTATCTTCCAAGACACCAATATCTAAGGCAGGAGCTCCATAAACAGCTATCCCTCTCTTAACGCAAACACCAGGAAACCCTGGATCTGGACAATTACTTTCTGTGACAATCTAAGAGAAGGTCTTTAACCAATTGAGGAAAGCTCAACTTAACGTTTAAGTAACACTACCTTAGAGAACAACACTGACAGTTTCCTGCCTGGACACAAGACAAAGGTATTTTAAGTTGATATCTTGCTTGTAATTTTGGTCTATCTCCTTTACGCACCATTCTGATCTCGAGGTCAGGATTACAGTTCTCTGCAATAGCTACTGGTACCACAGGCGTTTTTCTGCACCATACTAGACCACAGTGGCATGATTTCCCACTTCTCAGAAGGATAAAAACTTAATACTTTATTAACCAAGTTAATATAAACTATTAACTAGTTAAATGGAGCTATAAACTTGGTTAATGAAAGTACATGTGAAATGTTTTGAGGTACCTTTCAATATGCAGTCCTAAATGTTACTCTTCCCCTAAGCAACCTCCTACAAGAAAGAAGTTCACTTGACAACTCTCTCCCAAGGACACAAAACATAGCAAAGTAATAATCTCAGGTTGTATCATCCTCAAAACAAACCTATATTAAAAAAAACTGACTGTCCAATTTTGTAATATATACATGACACCATATTCAGTTTGAAGACTGCAACTCATGTCTGCAAAATCAAGAGTGAATACACACATTTTAGTACAGAATTTAAAAAGTAGAAAATAAAAAACCAGAAGTATCTGTAACAGGATGAAAGAAAAAAAGAATCATCTTCACTATTACATTTATTATCATAGAATCCCTGGGCACTGGAAGGGACCTTGAAAGATCATCTAGGCCTCTCCCCCCACCACAGCAGGACCACCTAGAACAACTCGCACAGGAACATATTCCAGAGAAGGAGACTCCACAACCCTGCCAGGCAACCTGTTCCAATGCTCCGTCATCCTCACTGTGAAGAAGTTCCTTCTGATATTTATATGGAACCTCCTGTGTTCCAGCTTACACCCATTGCCCCTTGTCCTAGCACCAGATCATAGAATCACTACAGACTGGAAGGGACCTCGAAAGATCATCTAGTCCAATCCCCATGCAAGAGTAGGATACCCAGATCAAGCTGCACAGGAACATATCCAGGCGGGTTTTAAACACCTCCAGAGGACTCCACAACACCCCTGGGCAGCCCCTTCCAGCACACTGTCACCCTCACCTTGAAGGAGTTCCTTCTCGTATTTATGTTTAATACTGAAATTAAATCCAGTGAGCCTGATGCTTAACAGAAAAAGATCAGTTTTAAAACGAAATAGCCCTTCAAGAATCTTCAAAACAACATGAAGCAGAAGTATGAAAGATCACCACTTTTTCTAATTAGCAGTCACTATTTAATGTTGTTTAGTATGGCTTCAGTGTAAAAAAACATCCTCAATCCTTAAAATGTTTTCAATTAAATACAATTAATTCATTTATACTTTTCTCTCAGAGTAAAGCATTCCTAAATTATGACCCCACATCCCAAGATAAAGGCCTAAATGAAATAAGTCGTTTCAGAAGTTTCCTACTTTGAAGTGCATCATGATTAACATGTGTCTGTGACACAATGCATATAGTAACAGCACACTCCTGCTGCCATAGTGGAGGCTCCCTTTTACCTCACATTTCTTACTGATTCAGAACTGTCTTTTTTAAAAAACTTTTCACAGTACACATTCATACTACAAGCAAGCAGCTGTAAAGTCTAAGAGCAAATTTAAAGAACAAGCACGTCATAAAAGTAAATTTTAGCGGTATTAGAACTCAGTGATTCCGGAGTATGTTACAGACCTGACAACGCAAACAAAAGCTCAATTTAAAAAATGACACTAAAAGGCAGCATAGCCCAATTCAGAACTTTGTTAGGACACAAACTGGTGAAAATGAATCTACATCATATTTTAAGGATGTTTTTATAGACACAGTCAGTACCTTGGGATAACCATATCGTGAGTATGGCGGCCCAGTAAGGGCTTCCTCATGACCGATATAGAGAGACGTGCAGAACTATATGAGACCAAGTAATTTACTGAGCAAGAATGACAGCTTGAATATTTTTTACTTTGCAAAGTCTGCCCTAATCCTAATAATGCTTTAGTGTCCTAAAAATAAGCACAAAACTAGCTTAAATATATTTTTAGTCAAAACTGGCCATGGTTTTTGTATGCAACTGAACAGGTACACAAACATTAAGTGCTTGTGCAACTACCAAAACTCTATGCGGACACTACACATCATTAAAAAATTAGACTAAAATGCTATCAAACTTTTCAACCCAAAGAATCTAAATAAACTTTATGAACTACACACTCTAGCTTTCCCAGACCAAGAAAGCTTAAGAGGAGTGTTCCCAGAGGTGCTGTGCCTGAGGATCAGTCAGTAAGAAGCCAGTGAAGAGCAAGTTAATGACCCGTAATTCAATACAGGCCCTTTGCTAAGGACAAACACCCTGCTACAGGCCTGACAGAGTGGGGAGAAGAAAGTACAAGTTCAGGGCTGATCCCTTACAGGAAAAGATGCTAATCACATTCTCATCTCTGATCTCAACAAACACTATTCACACCGGCACATGGAAGCAGGCTTGGGGAGGTGTGGCTGGAGAGCCGTGTGGCAGAGGGGGATGCGGAGGTTCTAACAGACAGGAAGATGAATATGACCCACCAGTGTGCCCAGGTGGCTAAGGCCAATAGCATCCTGGCTCGTATTAGAAATAGTCTGTCCAGCAGGAGTAGGGAGGTGATTGTCTCCCTGTACTCAGCACTGGTGAGACCACATTTTGAGTATTGTGTCCAGTTTTGGGCACCTCAACATGAGAGATGTGGAGGTGCTGGAGCAGGTGCAGAGGAGGGCAACTAAGCTGGTGAATAAATCTTATGAGGGAAGACTGAAAGAGCTGGTGCTCTTCAGTTTGAAGAAAAGGAGGCTGAGAGGAGACCTCATCACTGTCTATGACTACCTACAAGGACGTTGTGGAGAGGTTGGTGCTGGTCTCTTCTCACATGCAGTTACTGACAGAGCAAGAGAGAATGAGTTCAAGTTACAACAGGGTAGGTTTAGACGATATTAGGAAAAATCTCACAGAAAGGGTGGTCAAGCACTGGAATGGGCTTCCCAGGGAGGTGGTTGAGTCACCATCTCTGGTTGTGTTTAAAGATCGTTTGGATGAAGCATTGAGGGATATAACTTGTAAGGTAGGGTAGATGGTTGTACTCGATGATCCCAGGGGTGTTTTCCAACCAGAGTGATTCAGTATAGTCTGCAAAGGAGAAAAAGGGTACAGCAGGGCTTACACCGACGGTGCAATCCGTTACAAACCTCCCAGTAACACATATAGGCTGTTTAGTTACTCTTATTCAGAGTGCAGTGCTCATTTCTAAACACGCATCTTTTTTCAAGGATGCATTCAGAAACTCTTTCATGTCTTACCCAAGACTTCCAAAGACCTAGATGCCTGCCTTTTAGCCAGTTAACATCAGAAGAGAGACATTTCACCTCAAGCAGTAAATGGATGGAAGATAATAGGGATAAATCTGGATCTGAAACTGGCACCCAAAGATTTATAGCTAAGTCTGGGTATTAACTGCCTCACTGGTAAAACACAGAGGAGAAAATAAGTCATATTATTTGACTAGGCACGTTTACTATCTGTCTTGAGTTTTCACAGGTGAACATGCCTATGAGAAATAAATAAATAAAGGCCCCACGTCACCTGAGAACAGGCACTCCTCTTACAACAAACACTTTCTCTTAACTGCCTCACCTTTCTTCTCATTACATAATCCTATGCACTCATAAGTAAGTATCTCTGCTTACAACAGAAAACTTCTTTTATTGTAGCATTTGTAGCCATACCTAACTATGAAGTTAGAGCTACTCATGGCTTTCCAATCCAATTACATAAAATAAACATCAGTAATGTTCCTATACACACAACTCACATCTTCAAGTGAAGCTTCTTTTCAGAAAAAAACCCAACAAAACACCCAAAAATCCTTTTTCTAAGTATTTCACTCCAGTGTCATTTTCAAAACAAATCTTGGGCAGATAACTCACTTTGAAAACTGCATCATGTTTTAAAGATAGGAATTCTGAAAACAATCCTGTAATTTGGGGTTTATGCAACACTTCTAGACAAACAATTTTCCAGAAATCTTCTACAGCTCTTCTTAAACTCCCTATTCCGAGAACTGCACAATAAACTGCATGCTCATGAAATGCACTTTAATCTGGGCCTCACTCAAAACTGCCTTCAAATGCACTACTTTGGAAAAAGAGAAAACTATGAAAATGTACAGCTTTAATTTTAAGTGTAACTCACATTGTTATAGACAGCACAGGAAGTAATGTGTTGGATAACCTCAGTCATTGCTTTTAAGACCCCATATTCATTCACTCAGCCAAATCACAGAATGCCATTTATGCCCAAATACCTCCTTTGACCACCTTTCAGGTTGAACTGATCAGATTTTTACTTTATTTTTTTAAAGTAGCAATCTGCAAACTTTAAAATCCAATCATTTCTGAGTGGTTTTTATAGAGGAAAAGATTCTCCCTTCAGCTGAAAACATTTTAAAGTCTAGTCTGTGTGGATACTCTAGTACTTCAAAGCTGTGCAACACTGACAAGCACGACATGTTCTTAGGCAGGAAGCCACACCATCACAAGGAAGACCTGCTCAAATTTGCTTCAGCTGTAAGGCTCTGCAACACCACCTAGCTCACGTGCTACACCAAAATCATACAAAATTTCACAACTTCTCTCTGCTGATCTAGATGTTTTACATTCCTGCACGGGATGTGGATGAAAGCCACAGGACATCTAAGGACACTTCAACCTAGGGCTGAGAAATACTTTCTCCTAAAAATCATCTAGGTGCCATCAGAAGGATAGCTTACACACTGGGAGGAGCAAACCAAAAAAGTAATTAGGGGTCAGAACAGGAACAGAAAAACAGACTGTTAACATGCTGACAGAAAAGCAGAGACCCAAAGCCATAGCCACTGCAGTAGGCAGAACTTCAGATCCAGGAGCCATCACTTAGGGATTTCCTCAGTCTAAGCGTGCAGCCAACACAGCACAGATGTAATTCTATCCTCTAACTAACGATACAGAGACTAGAGCTGGAAAACAGTGTGTCTAGGTGAGATGTTTAATGTCACATATGTGAACTGATTTCAGGCCTGTCTCTGAAGACTATTTTTTTCTTTGTCCTTTTGTTTTTGAGGGAACTATATGAAGATTTTCACAAACGCCTTCTGCTTGAAATATTTCAAGAGTCTATGAAGAACCATTAACAATTCACAGATGCAAATTAAAAGTATTTCTGTTATAAAACATTAAACCAATGGCTCAAGTTTGTGTCTTTGGCTATCACGCCAGTGAGGATATGTAAAAATGTTATACTCAAAGTGTTCCCACCAAATTTAATGATGAAAATGGGAACTTACTTATACTGGGAATAATTACTTATAAATGGGAATTTACATCTAATTTTGGATAGCATTATCTGAACAATGGGATTAAAAAGGAAAAATCTCAGTGAGTTAGCACCAGGCATTCTGGCTAACAAATGAGGCCAGAGTCCTCTGGGAAAAGAAACCAAAACCCAACAACATTTGATCAAAAAACTGTAACAGTGATATTCACACAGGACTTGACTTATGGCAGGAAACAGAACCTTAAAAAACATTATTCCAGCATTTCTTAAATTCAGATTGCCTTGTGTTTGCCATTTTAACACTCATTGAAGCAGGGGCTTATGTACTAATTGATGAAGGGGTTTTTTTGCAAAAAAACTTCAAATGCTCATATAAACATTGGCCTATGTGGCTCTCAATTTATGAACTGACAATGAGACAAGTTTATGACATGGCAATACAAAGACTAAGCATCAGAAGAAACAATGAGCTAATTCTAAACTTCATTTTTCAACGTTAAGTTGCTGAAGAACCAAAGAAAAAAGTATAGATGAAAAAACAACAAAATCACAGATAGAAAAACAAACTGTAAGAACATGTAAGGTAGAAAAAGAAAGCATTCTGGGAGCATGAGAGGCAAAGAAGGATCTCTAAAGCGTTTTGCATTTATCTAAAACCTCACTTTCAGACACAAAGGTCAAACTGCTGACAGAAGCACGACCTGGTGAGGTTCCCAGTGAATGACAAGACCTTGATGTGGAACCCAAACTAAACCTACTCTATCAGTGGCTATGCATCTCATTCCAAGACAGCATCCTTACTGCTGGACTGCCACCTCTGAGAGAAAAATTACTGAGAGCTTTAAAAGGGGGGGGAGGATAATGTGAGAAGAACCATGGTAGCTGCATTCAGAGAAAAGAAACACACCAAAGGGAATTCTCTTTTGTTAACCAAAGCAAAACTTGTTATGTCTTCTGGGTTTGACACTACAAAGCATGAGGGCAACTGATTAGACAAGGTCATTTTCACTTTTGGTTTTTTTCTGTTTTAGTTTGAAGATTTTAACACTGACAACTGGATTATTTTAAATGTTCTTCATGCATAACAATTTCAGAAGCCTTCTAAGTGAAATCAGTCATCCCCTTGAGGTTTTATATACTGCTCTCCCTTTCCATTAAAAAAGTAACATATCTTTTAATGTCACTACAAGTATTAGCAAATAAAAGCTTTAACAGAAAACATTCACAACTACCCATACTTCAGAAGGATCAAAACATACCCACACAGTTTTACAGAGTGACACAAGAACACCACTATCAGAGTGACAGAAGCCCACTCTGACCCTGTGTCTGTCATTTTAGTCTATAAATTGCAAGTGAAAAAACACATACACTGAATAAACTTTATAATGAATAGAAGGAAATGGGAGTTACACCATCTTCCACAGAAGTCTGAAACTCCGCACGATTAGTAAGTTATTCTGAAGTTACTGTGTTTATCCTGCACTCTTTGAAAGTTAAATTAACAGGACATTTAAGCATTTAAAGTAAAAAGTGTGTACTGACCCTTTACACAAAAATAAAACACAAAATTTTTCACAAAAGCCCTGTCTCTTAACAAGCCCCTGTGAAGCTAGTGATGCCAACAGCTTCCTGACACAGCCCTGCTCAAACCAGGCCAAGAAGAGTCAGTGATGAAACACCAACAACCACTAGGGCCATCTAGATAGTAGCAGTCTTCTTGTGCCAGATGGACAACAGGCAGCTGTAATGAAGAAAGGCTGGGAGACACTCTTTAAAAAAAAAATAAAAACTGAGCACATACATTTTGAAATGTACAACTGAGGTGTTATTCTTCCATTTGGCTCCCTACATTACTACTGCAGGTAAAAAAGAAAACAGTATCAAAGAGAACAGAGGGACACATTTACTATAAAAAACCTTGTATTAGTATTAATTGAAAGGTAAGGCCCAGGTTGACACACCAGGCGCAGAACACCACAGCCTGGCCTTCCTCTCTGGGATGCTCTTTCCCCCATTCCTCTCCTCCTGCTCCTTGCCTACCAGAGATGCATGCATGCTCTACTGTGGCTATGGCACAGTCCCAGCCTTTCTATGCAAAGAACAGGGGACACTCATGAGTTCCTCAGTGCCAGCAGACAGATGTCCTTCCTTCCCCCAGAGCCCCAGTGCTCAGCTGTGTCTCAGGATTCTTTGGAAAGGCCCAAACTGAGAAAAATACAAAACATGGCTACTCACACAGTGAAGCTGAGCAACAATGATTTTGTGTTGGGACACCCTTCTCCTTCCACTCACGGGCACATCTGGTAATTCCCCAAGAACAGGAGGGAATGTCTCCCCATGACAAGAATAAAGATGTGGTACCCACAGGCCTCCAAGAAGGGTGATACAGTACTTCATCCCCCACAATACAGAAGCTGGGTCAAGAGAGCTTCTTAAAACCCACAAACAAAGGGAGAAGGCACAAGATGACAGGCCTTAAAGGCAGTCACCTACTGTCATTGTTCATCTTCCCCTGAACAACCAGAGTTCCACCCACAAACAAGACCTATCCATGTAGAAATGGCACATATGGACCTATCTGAAAATGTGTGTATGTGTGTGCTGCTAGGCCTCAGGTACCCATCCTCTATCAAGGGTAACCCTCATACCGAAGCATGGGCCTCTGGAGTCATAAATTCCAATCTTTACAAACTTTTCAGTCCTTCATGACGACACCCATGGTGGTCAAGGAGGTCTGAGGGCAGTCAATACTTCCCCAGTCCCAAATTTCTGGATGCCTGACCTAGACACTGCTAGGTAATCAATTATTTTGAATTATTCAGATAAAACCGATCATGAAACACATCTACAAAATCTCAGTTTTTCTTAAAGCTGCGACCTAATGAAGAGACTTTGCTTAGTTTTACAAGTATCTGTTTCTTCAATCCTCAGACCTCTTTGAATTTACTCTTCACTGAACTATAGGATCCCTCAGGGAAACAGGACCTCGTAAAAAGAAGCACTGTAGGTGTCAGTAAATAACACCACAGAAAATTACCTTGTATAATGACAGTGAAAGAACAAACAATGGATGTCTCTATTTTCACCTCAGATTTTCAGGTTCTGTTTTGAAATCCTCTATCCAAATTCCAGCTATGCTCCTAAGAAAAATATAGCATCTACCTCAAAAAGTGACAAAAAAAGAGAAACAAGTTACTCTGTAATAAAGCTATAATTCTTGATAAATCAAGTTTCTATCCCTCAAATTATTTTCACATAATTGTTCTGTATAGCTGTCATCCCATCACTGAAGTTAACAAGTTATTTGTAGCCCATATGCAAAAAAGTATGAGAAAAGTCGCATTGAAGAGATCCAAACATAGCTAGGACTACAGCACGGAGTGTACAACAGCTAAGAGTAATATAATTTGATTATAGATGTCACCTAAAATACTAAAAGAAAGCAATGCGTATTTTTGAGCATAATTCAAGTGTGCCCTCAAAGTTTCATTAAGATGACTAGCAACTCCTTTTCACGTCTGCAGCACCTCAGACTTTCAGAGCTCTTAGAGCTATAGAGCAGGGGCATATTATGTGAGAGGTCTCTGAGAAAGCACACATACCTGTGAGCAGTCATCCACTGGGCTTCTTTAAATTAGAGGAAAAACCCACCTACTGTACCACAGTACTTTCAAACTTGTCTCACTGAGACAGGCCAAAATAATACTGTAAAAGTCTACAAATCAGAGGAATAAGATACCTAACTGTACAAAGTTATCTGAGATCTTTAAAACACACCCAAAGTCACTGTCTGGCCACAAACACTGACAGCAAAAATACTCTACACATTAATACCCACAACCAAAAATTATGTAGGATGTGTTCTGCTTCATACCAGTGGGGATGAAGCCTCTAGGTGCTAACAATACAATAGTGTTACATAAGACTATGCACTTATTTTTAGAAGCACATTACAAAATTAAGTACTGTACTGGAATCTGTTGCAGAGCCACAGACAGTTACATCAATGCACACAAAGAACAACTGCTCAGTTGGAGCAGAATATTAGATTTGATTCAGATTAGAGTTCTCTACTGCCAATCCCAAAAAACACTAAACTATCCAAGACTAATAAAGTTAATTTGCATTCACTAAAGAAACCAAGCCACAAACACACTACTAATCATAAATACAGACACATTCTTTACGGTGAGCAACAGAACTGATACAAACTAGTCACTTACAGATTTGGTTTTTTGTTTTTCAATACTTCTTACACACCATGATAACCCTTAACTTGTGTCTTTTCCACATTTCTTCACGATTCTCTCTCCTCTCTGCTCCAAGCAAAAGACAGTCATAGTGCAGACAGTTTGGAAGTGTGTATGTGCTATCACAGGCTGCTGATCAGCTGCCATTCCACAGAATACATCCAAGATCAGGTCTGATTCTCTTTTCCAATAGAGTGCTTTCCCTATCTGGGCACAATTTCATGAGGTTTGTAGGAACACAATTTAAGTCTTCTCTTTCTGATCCATTTTAAATTTCCATCTATAAATACATGTTTAAGTATAAACTGAATTAAATGCTTAACTTTTGAGTTAACATAAACCTCTGTATACTTGAATGTTTTACATACACAGACTCCTCAGAGAGGGGAGGGACAGGCAAACCAAATAATCTCCTAAGTCACACCTCTTGAGATAAACTGAATCAAAGCTTTCTAGATGTTTGCTTTCCTTAAGCAGCGCTAAATACTACAGAACGACTCTAGCGTACACTTGCCTAGGTTGAACTTTGCTCTTCCCTCATCATCTTTGATTTTCACTATTCCTCTCACCTTTACTGTTTTTAAAAAACATTAAATTTCATTGTCATCCACTGCTCTTCAGAACAACTCCACCTGAATTTACCAATATTGCTTTCCCCACTTCTTGCAGATAGCAATATAAAATAATCCATTAAGCACATCCTACTATCAACAGATTTCACTACCACTGTTTATTCATTTGTAGCTTCCGTTATCCCTCCTCAGGCTCTTTCCTCCATACATTAGCAGCATAGCCTTTAGACTACTCTTAGTCTACTAAGTCTCAAAATATACCTCTCAGAATGGTTTTGTTTTAAAAACTGGATTTTGCAGACACAAGTTTTCACTAGAAACACAAAGCAGTTGTACACCGTAATACGCGTGTACTGCAGTTAAGGGGCAGTTAAAGACAACTGCAGTTGCTTGTCAGACCACTACTGGTTGTCAACAAGGCATATTCTTGTTCATCCCAGTTTTCAAGAGATGTTGAGCTGTTGCTATAAAATGAAGTCATACATAAGGGAGGCCTGAAATCTTACATAAAGTTAGGAGTCTAAAAGAATTGCCAGATGATTTAGATGAAAGAAAGGAAAAAGGGTGGGGGGTCATGTCAGCTCAAGTTATGTGTCATTTAGAGAAACAGACTAGGACCACAGTTAATACTGACAGAAAATTCCTAATTACACTGTTAAGAAAATACTACTTGCTATCAAACATATACTGCTGGTATTCCAAATACACACCTGCCTGAGAAAAACAAAGCTCAGAAGACCACCTGCCTCTTGAAAACTACATTTTATACTTCCAAGAAATTTGGAATAATTCCTTTTTCATGATAGCTGTCCCAGAACATACATGTCCTTATACAAATGAACATCCATGAACGAGCAGGAAATCATATCATTATTGCCCAAAACACATGATGCTGAAAAACAGCAAAAAGCTTAAATCAAAAATTTAACTCTGTATCACAGTAGCACATACACCTGAGTTTATTTCAACTTCTGCCATGAAATAAAAAGAGACAGTGCCTTATGCTCATGTATAATGCTGGTCTTAATCTATTTGATTCTGAAGAATCACCTCACTAGAAACGTGCATCCACGGCCAGTGAATAAGCCAAGAGATTAAAATTTCAATGCAATGTAACTTTCTACTTTGTGATGTTTCTGACACCTTGACAAAAGGCACACCGTGCAGCGAAGTATCAGGAGGAGTACCCACACTGCAACAAACTAATCACAGCTCAGGGTTTACTGCAAACAGGTTTACAGGGAGATACAATATTGCAAGGTACTTTTAACATTCCCATTTGCTTATCTCCTCTCCAGTCTTTCAGAAGCTGGTACTAATACAGTTCTGACCCTTTTTATCAAGCCTTCCCAATTTCCACTTCTCTACACTAAATAAGAAAAGACCTTCTACACATTTTTTCAGCCTCAGTTATTACATAAAATACCTGCTTCACAGCTATTCTCCTGGTTTACAGTTTTCTTTAAAGAATATATTTATATCTAATAAGCACTTTCTCACAAACCACTTTACTACTAAACAGTGAAGTATCTACCTGATCAAGTCCCCTACGCAGAAGAGTAAAGTTGGCAGACCTATTTTTCCCATCATTACAATTCTCTGGCAACATATCCTTTGTAAGAACAGTTTTCACAATTAGAACAAAAAAATGAATTAAAAATAGTTACAAGGAATAGTCAGTCAGCTTCAAACACTGCAAGGCGAAAAATACTATTGCAGTAAAGCTTGAAGAAAAAAACCTCATGCAGTCATACAGACTGGATGACAAGCATTGAGTCTGCCAACATAAGACTCATTTACTTATTCTGCACTAGGATAGGCATCTCCTACTCTCCTTAAGCAGAAAAGATAATGATAATGTCATATCATAAATTATCTGTGTAATGAAGGTAACATGTCAGAAAAACATGTTTGCCAAGAAGTTGCCTACAACTCTAAGCACTGGCAATTCATTACACTACAACAATTTGCAAATGATTTAAATTTTAAGTCATACTGCATCTTTTTGGTGGCTGGAAACTCCTTGGTATTTTTTAAAAATACTCATACATACAGATTGCAATGAAAATGGTGTGGATATACAATTCTGACTCATGTTAATACAACAATTAAACTATACAGCTGTCACCTACTGAATTTAGTATAGGACCTTTTGGGGGGTGGTTTAACATTATCTGTTCTAACAGTTTATGTTAATTGCTACCAGTACCTAGTTCCACAGAAGCCTTGAACCATTTAAGTAGAACACAGGAAAGCATTATGCTCTCACTACAGACTGCAACCCTGCTACAAACTGGCTAACTTACCCAGGGTCACTTGTCACTTCAGTAGGTAACTCAGAAAGCATGCTCCAACTCTTATGTTCATGCTCAATCCGTTGCATTACTGTGTCCTTCAGCAAGAGCAATACAAAGTAGGAGTCTTTATTTTACTCCCCACAAACACATCAGCATTTTCTACTAGTCTTCACTTAAAATAAGCTAAACATTTTTACACATAACTTTACTTCATCCAACTGCATTCAACCACTACTGATCTCAAAATTATGAGGGCAGAACTCTGAGAACGCTTCAGAAGTTTGTTAAAATCTCACTGCAACCAAAAAGAATCCTGAGTGACATGGGGGTAAGATGATACTTATACCCCAAAAACATCACAAATCAGAAGGACAACAAAATGAAAAAAATGGTTTACTTACTAATGAAATTCTGATCAACAGTCCTTGCACTGTAATTCACCAACAGAAGGATGTGTCTGAAAACACTCTCAATTATAATCAAGTTTTAACCTACCAGCATAATTTGAAAGGAATTCTCCTAGGAAATGCAGAGAGATTAAACATATTAGCTGTGTAAAGAGCAGTCAGATAGCAGAGCAAGCAAGTCAAGGAGAAAAAATAATGCATGCTTTTTGGGTAACACCACTGATAACCAGTGCAATCTCAAGACAAACCAGAGGTGCTCAATAACCTCTTTGGGTAAGGATCATTTAAATTTTGATTTGGGGGCTACTGCACAACCAGGCCAAAAGCTGAACTACTGCACACTACCATAATAAATACATTCCATTTTCAGCAGAATATTATAAATGAAATATAAAATTTAAACCAAGGGTAATCTGAACATTTTATGCAGATTTTTAAAATTATTTTTGCTGATACAAAGATATTTTAAATACCATACAGAAATCTGTTACTGATTAGCATAGGCCACGCTCAGCGTACATACACCTTATCTAAAACCAAGATAGTTCTATCAAGTAAATTTTAAACATCCCACTGTACAATGATTTAATTTGACGCAATTCTTCCTACACTATTACAACATTCATAACGGCATAGGTAGCTGTCAACGTACAACATCCCTCCCAAAAACCTCACACATAAAGTTATCTGTTAACATGCAAGTAGGTCCACTTAAAGTCAGTTAGGCTACCTACAAACGAGGTGCTTTTACAGGAACCTGAGTCAGGAGACCAATGACACACACTCAAACACCCAATGTATGTGCTAAAGCACATTTGGAAATTTAAAAGCAGCAGCCAACCCTATTCAGGAAAAACAACTGAAACAGGTTGTTTTGCCCAGTATGGTATATGTGACACATCAGGATACACTGCAAGCAAAAATACTAGCACTTCTCTGTTGTGTAGAACAACATTTACATACAATTTTTAATTTATTTGTACCTCAGCAGCGCAGTTAACTTCACTTGAACTTTTTGGCTTTTCACAACAAGCACTGTAATTCACGCATACCTTGTGTTACTAATTTATTTATTTCTAAATGAGAAAGACTCTGTTGCTTAGAGAGCAACCATTTAAGCCCATGGCAAATAAATAGAGTTTTGACTCACTATGGCACCATACTTCTATATAAATTGGCACAAAGGTTTCTAACCTAACATTTAGAAACACAACAAATACAGCAAGTATTCTGGCAGGAATTTAAGAGTTACTGTTGTGTAAGAAAACATGTTTTAAGGTGCCTTTTTAAAAATGTGTATTAAAGCACATTTGAACTTTAAGAGAAGACATCATCTTAAAATAAGTTAAATGCAAGGATCTACTTACTTTAGAACAAAATTGTGCACTTGAAAGCTTAGGTGCACTTTCTGTACTCATTTTGTTATACCTCATCACAACACAAGCAATTCAGTGTTGCTCTGAAGTTTCCAGAACCAGCCAGAAAGCCAGGTGCAAAAACCCTCTATTTTAATTCAACTATGGTATATGTTTAAGTTCTAATAACTTCTTGAGGAAGGTGGGAAATAGTTTTGAATTAACAAAGTTACGGTATCAGACCACTTTAAAGCTATAATGAGGGTACAACTTTGCAATTACTACACAACGCACAGATCCCTGCACCAGCACTAAAATAAGCAAAACTTTTTTTATAGATACCAGTGATTTATTTATTTTTAAGTTCTTAGCCAAGCGCTTTTCCCTTTGCATGTTAGTAAATCTGACACACAACAAGGACTATTTTGACAGCAATATTAAGTTTCTACAAGAGACCTGTAGACAAGGTTTATCTATGACTAGGCTCTCAGCTTTATCAACAGCTTCCTGAAAGTGAAACGGAAATAGACTCGCAAGTCAAGTCAGTCAGCTCACGATAGCAAGTATTCAAATCCCTTCCTAAAATCAGAAGCAGTTGACACCTTGAAGTTTAGCATGTTGGCTGAATTCTCAACACAATCGTAGAAGTTGGGGGTGGGGGGAGAGAAAAAAAAACACTGAACACATACATAACCTTAAAGATCATAAATTCTGATCTTGTGAATTAACATGCCACTATAAGAGAACTCAAAGTACATCAACACACAACATACACACAGCCCAGCTCTTCCAGGTCCCACCAAAGATGCCTTTGCAATAGAAACCTAAACAATTATTTTACTTTTGCATGTCTTTACAAGTTGGAACAGTCTGAAACACATCCAAGTTTCCAGAAACATTAAGGTTTCCACTAGCTGATGTGACAGCAGTTTGATCATCAAACTCCCTTCCCCCAGCTGAAGAGTTAAGACGAGCAGCTAGTCACCAGCACCAGATGTTACAGCCGCCAAGGCACACAGGAATGTCTCCCTTCACGCTCCAGTCACACACACACGTACACGCACAAAGGAGGAGATGCAAAAAGTTCTATTTTCTCCTAGGGATAAAACAGCAAAGTCGGAAACAAGTTTTTCCCTGGTAAAACAGATATGCAGCAGAAATGAAAACACATTTGTGTTAGATGTGAGTTTCAACTGCTGATCCACATCTAACACGAGCATGTTCTCATTTTCTTCTACCACAAAACACCCAAAATAAAGTTACCAGTAACTTCACCTAAAAAAAACCCACTCCAAACCAGAAATGCTAAACCTACTATACCTGCAAGCAAATCCTTGATTCTACCAGGAGCACACACATACACCAACTACTGCATAAACAACCACCTTTTACTCCTTCCCCGCCACTCCTGTGTCCTACTCTCATTCACCCTGTCACCCTGTGCCACCTCCCCACAAGCCCGGGCCAGGCTCATGCCAAAACCCAACCGGGGTCCGGGTGGGCACAGGAGGGCTGGCTCCCTCCTCCAGGGGCAGCGCTCAGGAAAACGGCTCGCTCCGTTTCAAGTTTGTTTTATAAACACCTCTGAGAGAACACCAGAACCTGTTTACACACGACCTCAACCGCCGCCGGGAGCAGAAGGGGGGAAAAGGGGCAGGGGAGAAAAAAAAACAAACACCCTATTTTTTCGACAGAAAAGCAGCCAGCAGCACCCCCGTCTCACCGCCTTTCTTCACCCCGGGCCTTGCCGGGGGACGGCGGAGCAGGCCGCGGAGGCCGCACTGGGAACGGCGGCAGACCCGGCCGTCGGTTGGGAGGTCTCGCGGCTCCAGGCCCGAGGGGAGGCGACGGGCGGGACTGGGGGGCCGCGACCCCCAGCTGCAGCGCCTAGCCGGACTAGCTGGGAAGAGAGAGGCGAGTGGCGCGGAGGTGGCTGCTGTTAGGCCGGGCCAGAGCGGGCGGCGAGGCGGCGGCGGGAAGGAGCCGTCCCGGGCGGGCCGAGAGGGCCACGGGGCGAGCTGCCAGCGGCCGTCGGGAAGGATGCGGGGCCCAGGCACTGCTGGGCCGCGGTCGGACCTGGAGCGGCGTCCGGCCGCAGAGGAGGGCGGGGGTCGGCGGAGCGGGTCGGGCCTGCGGCTGCGCTCCCGGCTCGGGCGCCGCGCGTCCCCCCCGCTCCCCCTCGGAGACAAAAGCAAACGGAAACCCGGCGGGACGGGCCCGGGCCCACAGAGCCCTGCCGCGGGTCGCGCCGCCGCCCGGCCCTCTCTCATCGGCCCGCAGCCTGGGCGACAGCGGGGCCCTGGGGAGGCGGCGGGGGCCAGGGAGGGGGCGGCCGGGGCCGGACTCACCGCATGAATTTTCTTGTCCCGCGGATCCAAGATGGCTGAGTATCCAGCACGGAGGATGCTGGGGGAGCAACCTTTACCCTCTGACCCGGCCGCCGCCGTGACCTCGCCGCCGCTCGGCCCGGCTGCGGCGACAAGGGGCGGGGGCAGGGGCAGGCGCTACCGTACAGACGTGGAGCAGCTCTGCTCGTCAGGGAGTGGAGGGGCTGAGGGGACGACGAGGAGGAGGAGGAGGAGGAAGGAGCAGCGAGGCTCAGGGAGGCTGCGCTCCCTCCGCCTCCCGCGGGAGACGCGGCCCAGCGCTTGGGGCCCGCACGTCGCGGGGCGCGTAGGCCGCGAGCCCAGGGCAGTGGCAGGAACCTGCTCTCCGCGAGGCGTTTCCTAGCCCCCTTTTTGACGAGAGAGGGCGGACCAGCTCGGCCCCAGTGGCCTTAGAGTGCGTGTGCTATGGCAGGGCAGGTGGCGGTGTGAAGGTGAGCAGGGCCTGGAGGCAGTGGGGTTCCCAGAGACTGTGCGTCCTGTGAAAACCTGACACCTTCGAGGAGGCTGTGGAGACGCTTCCCGGGTGGTTGCTGTCCCCCTCAGCGTCCAGCGGCGCTTCCCTGTCACCTCTGCCTGGGTTACAGAGTGTGGAAGGGATGGCCTGGCCTTGCAGAGGGTTGTGCATTATCCTGCTGAGCATCTCAGCTGGGTACTATTATCCTGATTAGATAAATTGTGTGAAAGTTCACGTGACTTTCTGTCAGTTGAGGTAGCAGGGGACAGGCACACTCCACTAACCACTTTGTCTGTTATTAAGAGGGAAAAGCATTAGCAAGATCACAGACCCATTTAGGTTGGAAAAGGCATTTAGAATCATCAAGTACAATAATTAACCTAAGTATACCAAGCCCACTGCTAAACCATGTCTCCAAACTCCATATCTACATGACTTTGAAACACATCCAAGGATGATGATTCACCCACCTCCCTGGGCAACTCAATACAGTTTTTTCAAATGACACAACTGGGCTTTTCTTTGTAATTTGTCAAACCTGAAAATGTATAGATTATAGCAATGGTTATAGGAAATGCAGGTGCTCAAAACACTCATAATGCAAGCAATCCCTCTGAATTCAGTGAGGCTGTCAATGCTACAAGAGCTAAGCCTGTGCGCAAGGATCATGTAATCACAGAATAGTAGGGGTTGGAAGGGACGTCTGAAGATCATCTAGCCTAACCCCTGCTGCTAGAGCAGGATCACCTAGAGGACATCTCACAGCAGCACATCCAAGCAGGTTTTGAATGTCTCCAGAGGAGACTCTTTAACCTCTCCAGCCATTATTTGTGAACTGGCTTCTCGGCCCCATTAAGAGAAACAACTGCATTCCTACCTTTCTTTTTCAGAAAATCACTATTTAAAAATACAAAGATGAGCATATATTACCTTGCCAGAAGTAGCAGATTTCAGTGATTTCACACAGGCTTTCCTGAGTTTTATTTTGAAGCTTGTAACTGAATTTAAAAAACAAATATTTAGTAGGTTACACAACACTAATGTTTTGCAGAAACATTAGTGCTACAGCAAGTAACACATCTGTCAACATAAGCATGCTTTGAAGAGGGAATAATGTAGCCTTTCATCTAAGCTACAAGACTAGTTTTTTAATGCCACCACCTCTCTGTGCAGCATGATTGTGTGCTGGACATGGATGCTATGTCATTCACATGACTCTGTATACACCCCATCCAAGAAAACACTGCATTATTCCAGTATTTCAGCCTTTCCCTTGTCACTCAAATACCCATGCATTTGCTATAAATTAACCATTATAAAACATCGTAAGTTACATCCTGTTTTAAGCAGAATATGAACCCTGGAGTAATCTTATGCAGTCTGAAAAATCAAGTATTTCTGTACACCATATGAAAGGCATAAAGACATAACTTTCAGGCTGTAAATAGTAATGAATCTTACTAAGCTAACTGTTGTTAAATAAGATTTTCTATATCTTGATTGTCCCTTTTACATCAATTTATAAATATTTCACTTCATTATGTTTCATTTTATAATTTAATGGCCTGAGATTTTTTTCCTAAAGCTATGTTTGTTGTGTTTCTCCAAAGGAATGTTTAAAACCCACCTGGATATGTTCCTGTGCAACTTGGTCTAGGTGATGCTGCTCTAGCAGGGGGATTGGACTGGATGATCTTTCGAGGTCCCTTCTAATCCCTAATGTTCTGTGATTCTGTCAAAGTCATTAAGACATATGATACCCAATGATATGATGCAAGTAAACCAAGCAATTGACATTGTCACTGTATCTATACAGACTGATCTCCCTGACCCCTAAAAAATTACAGCTTACATGCAAATTAGTTGACATTTATACCAGAATCCTGTACAGTTCAGCAGAGCTAGAGAACTGGGTTTTATGGGCTTAGATTGCCTAGCTTAGTGTAACAACCTAACTAATAACGTGTGCAAGTTGTGATTTAATTTCTTTTAATTAAAAGGAATCCAACCTGCTGGTCTGGTTAAAACTGTGGCTAGTTGAGGAACTTCATCACCGCGGCTGTAGTAGGTGTGTATTCAACTTCCTCATTTGTTTTCTTGAAGAAAGCGAAAGCTGTTAGCATTTTAATGCTTTAGACTAACCTTTGAAGCTGCTGAAGAGGATGTATTGTCATGTATATGTTCTTACTTTTGCTATGCTTAGTCCTGGCTCAATAGTTTTTCTGTAATGCTGAGGGCTGCTTCACAGAGCTGCACCTATGTCATTACAGAGGTGTCCTGAGCTCATTTAAGGCAAACGCTGCTAATAGTGTGTAGATGCTCCTAATCAGTTTTGAACTTTGTGTGTTATGGTCTAGCCTCCTAGTTTAAGTCTTTGTCTAGAAACAGATTTTGTTATTTTTAATCTCATTCAATCAGTGGTCTCTTTTTTTCTTGACTTAATTCACAGACCAGGCTGATGCACACCAGTTTTTAATCAATATAGGAATCATAGAATCATGGATGTGTTCCTGTGTGACTTGGTTGCTGGGGGATTGGACTAGATGATCTTTTGAGGTCCCTTTCAATCCCTAATGATTCAATGATTCAGGTTGGAAAAGACCCTTGAGATCATAAAGTCCACCTATCAACCCTACTCTACAAGTTCTTACCTGAACAAGATCCCCCAACACTACATCTAAGTGACTTTTAAACACATCTAGAGATGGGGACTCAACCACCACCCTGGGCAGCCCATTCCAGGGCCTGACCACTCTCTTCATGAAGAATTTCTTCCTGATGTCCCACACAAGTGCAGGACAGTGCTTTCAGTCACAGGCAAAGGAGCTGTAACACATGATGGCAACAATTACAGAAAACCTGTCACACAGGTGACAACATGCAGGTCCATGCAGTCAACACTTCATGTGGTGCTGCTGAAGTCAATCCACACAGTTTTCCAGGGAGAAATTTAATGAGGTATAACAAGGGTAAGTGTAGAGTCTTGCATCTGGGCAAGAACAACCCCAGGTACCAGGATAAGCTGGGGACTGACCTGTTGGAGAGCAGCGTAGCAGAAAGGGACCTGGGGGTCCTGCTGGACCGCAGGAGGACCATGAGCCAGCAATGTGCCCTAGTGGCCAAGAAGGCCAATGGCAACCTGGGGTGGATCAGAAGGGCAATGATTAGCAGATCCAGACATGTTCTCCTCTCTCTCTACTCTCCCCTGGTGAGACCACATCTGGAATATTGTGTCCTGTTCTAGAAGTAGTTCTGGGTTCTTCTGACCCCCAAGTTCCAGAAGGACCCAGAACTTCTGGAGACAGTCCAGCGCAGAGCCACGAAGATGATGATAGTAGTGGAACATCTACCTTATGAGGAAAGGCTGAGAAAGCTGGGTCTCTTGAGCTTAGAGAAAAGAAAACTGAGGAGTGACCTCATTAATATTGATAAATATGGAAAGGGTGAGTGTCAGGAGGATGGAGCCAGGCTCTGCTCAGTGGCATCTATTGAGAGGACAAGGGGCAACAGGTGTCAGCTGGAACAGAGGAGGTTCCACATCAATATGAGAAGAAACTTCTTCATGGTGAGGGTGACAGAGCACTGAAACAGGCCACCCAGGGAGGTTTTTGGAATCTCCTTCTCTGGAGATGTTTAAAACCCACCTGGACATGTTCCTGTGTGACTGGATCTAGGTGATCCTGCTTTGGCACGGGGATTGGACTACATGATCTTTCCAGGTTCCTTCCAGTCCCTAATGTTATGGATTCTGTGATTCTACCTAATCTTTGTGAAAGCTGAGGCCTTAAGGTGCAAGTTCTGAAGCAGTCATGAACTCACCTAGTAGCAGCATTTAGATTTCCAGCTGGTTATTGCTTCTGCTCACAGAAGGCTAACAGTTAGAGCACCTGGCTGGAAAATTTGGGAAGGTATCATCAAGAGCACATCATCAAGATGTGCTCAGAATCATCAGAAGTCATGGCTCTGGTTTTTCACTGGACACTGTCTGCAGTTTCTGTTTGTAAATGCTTTTTAGCTCCGTTCAAGGCATCACCAATAGATGTGGGCAGTGCAGTGGCAGAAGTGAAAGGACAGTGATTAGCCCAGAGTGTCCACAGGGCACAGGAGAGCGTTCCACTTGGCCAAAACATAGATTAGTCATGAGAAACACCATTAGTCATTAGACCACCGTCCTTGATCACGAGTGGAGTCAGAACATGACGAATAGCCAAACCTTAGAAGTAATTTTTAAGCAGAACAAACAAGTGCAATGGAGCAGAGCCAGGGTCTTTCCTTCTCCCACCTCCAGCTCGTAACAGTGTTCCTCAGGAAAAGCAAACACAGAGCAATCGACCGTTTGAGACTCATAAATTTGGCGTGGCAGCTTCTCACGAGTGTTTCTTGCTGTGTGATGTTCAAAACCCTCAGTTGCTTGCTGTGGAAGAAAGTTGTGGGGTTACAGGACTGCTCTGTGTTTATCTTCGCCCTAGAAGAATGTAAGATAATTTTTATTTCATAAATGCAGTCAATTTCATCTTTTAAACATTTCTAAAGCACGAGGATAAATACGTGTTGAAATGTAAACCAGGTCTGATATTAAAGATCTCACCCCAAAGAGCTGCTAAAATTCTTTCTCAAGAACAAATGCACTAAAACCTCTCACTTCCTTATGGTATTTTCTCATAGTTCTTAATTATTACACTGAAATGGAACCCAAAATGCTTAGATCTGGGAGGATTTCACCCGTTAGTTGACTTTTGCAAGTTAGTCTCCAGTGTCTAGTTTATTTAGGAAAGGTAAGGGAAGGATCAGCTGTTTCCATGGCGCTGTCCTTATCTCTCCTTTCACTCCTACAGGGGATTTCCAGGCATGGCTGCTGGCAAGGGAAGCCCTAGAAGTGCAGCTCTATTACTGTTTTAGTGCTAAAACCCATCACAAGGTATCCACACAGATGGCCTCTCATCTGCTGGATTTGTGGTTTCCAGGAGAGAATATTGGGAGCAGAAGTATCTGTATTTCAGTCTCATATTTTCACTATTGGAAACCCTGTCTCAGCCTTCTGCTTTAGTGCCTTCAGTGTCTGATTTAGTGCTAATTATACCAGAGTACCAGGGGGGGAAGAACCTTCAAAGTTTAAAAAGAAATCTGCCAATTCTGGAAAATAATATGACCCCAAAGAGGAGATAAAATGTAAAGTTTCCCAAAAATAAGACCCTTCACACTGCTGTATAGCAGCTAAGAGGTTTGCCAGCGTGCTAGTAAAGAGAGGATAAAGAAAGGAGTAGGGATAGCAGCAGTTGCAAGTACTTATTAAGACAAAGAGAAGGAGAATGTTGCAGATGAAATATGTTTTCCAGAGGAGAGAAACTATTAGAGAAGCACAAGCCACTACCATAGTAGGTGCTGACATTCTCAAGTGATATTATTCACTTGAGAGATGGGAGTCATGGAAGTAGTGACAGTTGAACTCTTCCACGTTTGTCCTCAAGTTTCCAGTCAGTGGTACTCTTGCTTGTGGTCACTGGGAATTTGCCTCCTCAGAAGTGCCATGTGTCATTTGAAACTATTAAATCATAGAATCATAGAATATCTCACGTTGGAAAAGGTGTTTAAGATCATTGAGTCCAACTGTTGACCTAGCACTGCCAAGTCTACCACTAAACTATCCCCGAGTGCCACACCTACATATCTACATACCTCCAGGGGTGCTGACACTTCCTTGGGCAGCCTGATCCAGTGTTTCACAACAATTTTGGTGAAGAAACTTTTCTTAATATCCAATCTAAACCTCCCCGGGCACAGCTTGAGATCATTTCCTCTTGTTCCTTCTCTTCTGACTTGACCAACACCCACCTCACTATAAACTCCTTGTTGGTAGTTACACAGATATATAGATCATCAGTGGTTAGAAGGGTCCTCCAGGGATCATCAATTCCAACCCCCCTGCTCGAGCAGGATCGTAAAACCTAAGAAAGGTTACACAGAAATGCATGAAGATGGGGCCTTACAAGTCTCCAGAGAAGTAGACTCCACAGCCTTCCTGGGCAGCCTGTTCCAGTGCTCAGTAACTCTTACAGTAAAGAAGTTCTTTTTCATATTGAGATGGAATTTCTTGTGCTCCAACTTACACCTATTGCCCCTGGTCCTATCACAAGACATAAGTGAAAAGAGATTGCCTCTTTCTTCTGGACACCTAGTCTTCATGTATTTATAGACAGTGATTGAAAAGTCTCAGTTCTCTCAATGTCTCCTCACAAGGCAAGTGCTCCAGTCCTCTAATCATCTTTGTGGCCCTCCATTGAACTCTTTCAATCAAGTCTCTATCCCTCTTGAACCTAGGAGCCCAGAACTGGACACAGTATTCCAGATGTGGCCTCACTAGGGCAGAGTAGAGAGGGAGAAGAACCTCCCTTGATCTGCTGGACACACTCTTCTTGATCCATCTCAGGATTCCACTGGCCTTCTTGGCCACCCAAGCACACTGCTGTTCCATGGATAACTTATTGTCCACAAGAACTCCAAGATCTCTCTCCATGGAGGTGCTCTCCCCAGCCTGTATTGATGCACTGCATTGCTCCTTCCCAGGTGAAAGACTCTGCACTTGTTCTTATTAAACCTCCTTCAATTCCTCTTAGCCCAACCCTCCAGTCTGTCCTAGTGTTCCTGAATGGCTGCACATCCACCAGGTGTATTGGCCAGACCACCCAGCTTAGTGTGATCAGCATGTGGTGACAGCCATCACCATCCCAGGGCTTGAAACCATTCCCCCTTGTCCTATCACTACTGTAAAAAGTCCCTCTCCCGCTCTCCATTCCTGTAGACCCCCTTCGGGCACTGGAAGGCTGCTATAAGGTCCTCCCTGAGCCTTCTCATCTCCAGTCTGAACAGCCTCAATTCCCTCAGCCTGTCTTCACAGCAGAAGTGCTCCAGCCCTCTAATTATCCTTGTGGACCTCCTCTGGACTTGCCTGTCTCTGGCAAGTTGGCAAGAACAACAGAGGCAAGGGAAGACTGCCAACTTTCTCACTCAGCCTTGAGTGTTTCTTCATTGAGAACATTAACGGAGATTCCTCATACTAATCCAGTCAAAAGAGGAGTCACTGAAGCCATCTGAGGTTTGGTCAGAAAATAAACCTGACTTCAGAGTTCCCCATATTGACTCTAAAATATTGTGGCCTCTTTTCTGTTGGTTCCTGTTTTTACAAAAATATAGACAGATTAATTTTGTTAACAACAGGCTTTGTGTCAAATCAAGAGCCTAGCTTCAGAGAATCATCAAGGTTGGAAAAGACCTTCGAGACCATCAAGTTCAACTGTCCACCCTACAACCCTGAACCACTAAACCATCTCCTGAAACACCATGTCTACCCATGGGTTTATTGAACACTCTCATGGATGTTGCCTCCACCACCTCCTCCCCACACTTTTCTGTGAAGAAGCTTTTCCTAATATCCAATCTCAACCTCCTCTGGTGCAGCTTGACCCCATTTCCTCTTGTCCTATTGCTAGTCACTGGGAAGAAGAGCCCTAGGTTGTCCAGCTCTCAGCAGTCAACAGAAAACCAGGAAAAACCTAGCACTGGTTGGGTCAGGGAGGCTGTACTGGGATGGGTCATGACGCAGCAGCGTGCAGATCTGGCACGAGCCATCGCGGCATCCCAGCCTGCGGGTGGAGAGCTCTGTTTCAGGGCTGGGATATTTTTTTTACAGCTGGTCACGTTGCTGACTGACAAAAAGCTGCTTAGCCCAAGATGCCCTAATAATTGGGTCTCTGTGTTTGGCTAACAAAGTTATATTGTTCTCCGAGAGGATGAGCTGTGGGAGAAGCCTCGTATCTGCCTGCAAACCATTTAGTGGGATACCCTGGGAGCACAGCCTGTGTGTTGCTCTGCTGAGCACTGAAGAGCTGGAAGCTTGGCCTTTGTGCTTATTCCCCTTCTTCTTGGGTAAAGCCATGTGAGTTGGTCTTCGTTCATTGCCTTTGAGATACTGGAGATATCATTTGCTGTCTACTGTGGTGTAAATGGGGAGTTTACTGTCCTGTCAACCATTAAAGTCATATCTGTAGCCATCACTGGTGGCTTCCAATCATTAGGGATTGGAAGGGACTTCAAAAGATCATCTAGTCCAATCCCCCTGACACAGCAGGATCCCCTAGACCAAGTCACACAGGAACACATCCAGGAAGGTTTTAAACATCTCCAGTGAAGGAGGCTCCACAACCCCCCCGGGCAGCCTGTTCCAGTCCTTCGTCACCCTCACTGTGAAGAAGTTCCTTCTGATCCACTGAAGCAATAAAAGGGAGCACACTGTAGGGCACACCTTGCTAAAGTCATCAAGGGCTGAGCTGAAACTGAAATGCTAATTTCTAGGCATTGACCGCTGCTCACTTAACTCTCCATGAGTCTGGGGAGATGCATTTCACTGTCATTATGGGCATTAACATTATTGTAGCTGTTAATTACCTGTAGAAGAACTGTGTTCAGCTGACCCCAGGTTGCCCTTTGCTAGGTCAGAACCTGCCCTGGAAAGGTTCCCAGCAGTACAGCCAGCGGTTGTGGAGCAGTGGAGATTGGTTTCCAGTGCAGCCCAGGGCATCTTGCTGGAGAGCTTTTCCCAGCTGGATCTGACTCCCAGAATCACAGAATCACTAGGGATTGGAAGAGACCTCAAAAGATCATCTAGTCCAATCCCCCTGCCACAGCACACCTAGATCAAGTTGTACAGGAAAACATCCAGGCAGGTCCTAAACTTTCTCTGTGTTTCTCCAGGAGGTTGCTCTACCTCAGATGTCTAGCATCAGCTAATTATTTCACTATCAGTTGCTGCTGCAAATAAATAAATGTGGGATGTGAACTAAACATTCACTAGCCACCAGGAAATGAGCGATTCATTTCGTGACTCCTGTGTCTTGGCCTCGCAGTTGTTTCAGTAGGAAATTTCCTGTTGCTGCTGACAGCAATTTCATTGGAGAGAAGGGAACAATCCTTGTGCCAAACCATGTATCTCCAAGCTCTCTGTGGAGCTTCTTCATACATTTAGCCACATCTAATGCATTAAAGGACTTCTCACTCGTAACGTATTGTTGAAATCCCTGAGATATGATATAACTTGTGCAGATTTGTCTGGAAGAGGCAAGCAATCATCTTTCTAGTTCACAGTGTGATCAAGTATTTCACACTTTATGGCAGTTTGGGAAAAATAAAAGCTATTGGATTAGCTTGGAATAATTCCTCATTTGTATTCTCTACACTGGGCAAACAGCTCTTTCACTTCTCCTTTGTGTGAGAGACATTTTATGAGCACTGGGGCTTCACCCACCCACTGAAAGGAAAATAGCCAACAATTGTGCTGGAAGGACTGTGTCACATGCGTGTGCGTCGTGTGTGTGAGCACTGTACTGCTACTGTTCTCTGGAGGGAAACACAGCACTTGTCAATCCTACTTCTAAATCCATCTCCTGGGATGAAAATGAAAGCTCGCTGGTCATCCCTGCTGCTATGCATTTTGTGACTGTCTTTTTCTCCGGAGTTTCTCGAGAGCAAGAGATAGGCAGTTACAGCTGTAGTGCAGCCATGCCTTCCTTAAATTCTTGTATTAAAAATAAGTAGAAATACTAATGAAAATATTTGTAATACATTCTGATTCCTCAGCACTTGCCTTGATCCAGCTCCCTGGAGCAAAAGGGATCCTTCCACATTCCTTAGCATTCCATCTCTCCTCTTAGTGTGCAGGCTCAGTGACTTCTCCTCCGCTTTACTCAGTTGCAGGACAGGATTCTTGCAAGCCTTTAGCTGTTCTGCTGGTCTCAGAGGAGGGGAACTGCACACAGATTCCTTCAGCACCACAAGAGCACAATGATGCACCAGGAGTTGGACCGATCCTCCACCATGCCAATAAAACTTTTGCATCTGGAGACTCCACCTGGGCTGCATCTGCTTCTTTCCAACTTTGACACGTCACAGAAAGTCACCTCCAAGACCAAGGGTACAGCAACCATGACTATTTGCCATGAAATTTCTCTGCCACGGGAGGCTGGAGTGCAGATGTAGGCTCACCCACATGCTGTCTGCCACACTGTCTGGGTCTGGTTCTGCTCAGCCTTGGCCACGCTTTCAGTTGTGCACATGAAGCTGCAGCCCACCAGCGAGTAGCTGGAAAACTGCTTGGGTTAGACCAAAGTCTGTTGTTACTTTCAGTATCACAGAAACATTCTGGTTGGAAAAGACACTTGGGATCATTGAATCCAACCATCAACCCTATTCTACAATTTCACCTCTAAACCACATCCCCCAACACCACATCTAAGCATCTTTTAAACTCATCCAGGGATGGGCACTCAACCACCACCCTGGGCTGCCCATTCCCAGAGGCCACACAGACAACTACTCTGGCAACCTGAGATATTCAAAACTTACAGCAGCATGATTCTCTGTCAGTTATGTCCCTTTAGCCACTCTGATGTCCTTCTTGCAAAAAGGAAACTGGAAAAAATAAATTTGTTAAGATGCTGAATCTATTGTAGTTGGCTCTTCTACACAGACATTTTACAGTCTGCTCTGTCTAAAAGACCAGTGACAGGAGAATTCAGTCTCAATAGTGGCAGCACTGCCCAGTAACACGGTACTTTGTTTCCTGGAAATGCTTTTCATGCACCGAAGCTTCAAACCCTAATAACTCACCGAGCGAGGTACAAATATGATGCTCCTGTTTGGAAGGGAGTTGAAAGGTGCTGCTTTTCTTCTAATGACCACAGAATCGCCGAACGTTAGGGGTTGGGAGGGACCTCAAAAGATCATCTAGTCCAACCTCTGGCAAGGGCCAGAGCAGGATCACCTAGATCAGGTCACACAGGAACACATCCAGGTAGGTTTTGAACATCTCTTCAGAGAAAAGGATGCCACGACTTCTCTGGTCAGCCTGTTCCAGCCACTCTCACCATAAAAAACCTTTTCCTTATGTTTTGATGGAACCTCTCATACTCCATATTGCACCCATTGCCCCTTGTCTTGTTATTGGACATCACCAAGAAGAGCCTGGCTCCATCCTCCTGACACTTGCCCTTTCCATATTTGTAAACATTAATGGGGTCACCCCTTGGTCTCCTCTTTTCCAAGCTAAAGAGATCCAGCTCCAGCAGTCTTTCCTCATCAGGGATGTTCTACTTCCTCAAGAATCTTTGTGACTGCATTGGACTCTTTCAAGCAGTTTAAGATGATTATGAACCAGATAATTATGAAGAAACTGGATGTTTTTCCCTGAACTTACATAGGTATTTTCATTTGAAAAGAGCAACTGTTTAAGAACCTGATGAAAATCCTGACACAAGTTAGGCAAGTCATCACCTAATGTAGAGGATCCAAACAGGATTTCTAATCTGATGACTCTGAAATGCAAAAATACCCAACTGTCTGAAAAACACACCCCAACCTTGCAAATGATTGTTTCCTCTTTCCTCCAAGAGCTTCTCACATGTAGCTGCTAAACTGTTATTTAAAATGTTCAGGATAGTCTGCTTCTGGCCTGCAGTGACATGAACATGCTCCTCCACAGATTCAGCCCAGCAGATATTAACCTCAGTCTAAAATCCTTAGCCAAGCCTGCTGGCACTGAGAGCTGGCAGGTGTGATGCTGCTGACCCCAGAGCAGCAGTGCAGTTGCTCCTGGGATGAAGCTGATCAGATCACTGGCACCATGGTGCTGCTTTTCATCTGCTCACATGGCACCCTGCCCACTGGCAAGGGCTTGTGCCACACTTAATGACTCAATCAGTGCCAAACTAGGAAGGGTTTGTGTGACCAACTTATGACGTAGCTGTGGATGTCTCCATCCCCATCACACAGACACTGTCAGGGTGTCTGTTCTCCCTCCTAGTGAAGCCTGCACTGTCGCCTTGTGAGTAGCTGTTGAGCCTGAAAGGGGAGTCAGGAGCAACAGAGCAGCAGTCAGGAAGGTGCTGGTCCCAGCTCTGCAGGTGACAGCCACGTCACCAGTACACCAAGACCTGCTGTGGCCACAGTGAGCAGCAGGAAGCTGGTATCACACACTGCTTTCTTAGGTGTCTGCCAGCTGGAAATGCATAAGGCCTCTGCTGGGCTGATTCTTTAAAAGCAGCAGGAATCTGAGAAATTATAGACAGAGAAAATGCTGCTGCTGGGAGCAGAGCTGATTTTATAAAGGGAAAGGTGTTTGTTGTAGCCCTGCACTGCACTGGAAACCTGGAAAAGGCTGTTAGACCCTGCCCAGCACTTTGCAACCTGCAGCTGCTCAGACCCACCTCTCCAGAAGCATGAAAGGACACAGAACTGCTGGAGAGAGTCCAGCACAGAGCCACAAAGGTGATGAAGGGAGTGGAACACCTCCCTGCTGAGGAAAGGCTGGGGGAGCTGGGTCTCTTTAACTTGGAGAAGAGGAGACTGAGGGATGGCCACCTTAATGGTGGTAAATATGTAAAGGGTGGGTGTCAGGAGGATGGAGCCAGGCTCTGCTCAGTGGCATCTAGTGATAGGACAAGGATGTAACCTGGAACATAGGAGGTTCTGCATCAATGTAAGAGGGAACTTCTTCACAGTGAGGGTGGCAGAGCACAGGAACAGGCTGCCCAGGGGAGTTGTGGAGTCTCCTTCTCTGGAGATGTTTAAAACCCACCTGGATGTGTTCCTGTGTGACTCGGTCTAGGTGATCTTGCTGTGTCAGGGGGATTGAACTAGATGATCTTTGAGGTCCATTCCAAGCCCCAAAGTTCTGTGAGTCTGTGATAAGCATGGTATTAAATGCTTCACTCTGCCCCTCTTCTAGTTAAAAATGTTTCTTCAAAACTAGATATAGGAACACACTCAAGATGCTTGTGTAAACGTTGGATTGGATGGTACATAAGATCACAGAATCATTAGGGATTGGAAGGGACCTTGAAGGATCATCTAGTCCAATCCCCCTGCCACCATATATTTTTTTCTGACCTACAGTAAAACTTGCAAGACCATCTGATCCATCTCACCTTGATGGGCAATCAATGCCCAGAATGGTTTGTGAAATGCTTTTGTCTCATTTAATCAATATTTGCAAAATAGTTACAGGATCAGAAACATTGTCAGATAATTTATTTGCAATGAATAATTTAGTCCTAATTAGACTCAGCCAAAGTTTTGATCCCTTACATCTTTCACTAATCAATCTCACTTAGCATATGGGCAATCAAGATAAACCCACCCTTTTAATTAGAAAATCTGAAGCCTTTACGTGCGTGTTGGTTGATGAAAGGTTTCATAAAAGCGTGTCACCAAAGTGCTGAGGTTGCAGAAATCCTGCCCTGTGCAATGCAACTGGTTGGTCGCCTGAGCTGTCTTTAATTATGGGATCAAATTCTGCAAGGATGGCTGATGTCCACATGGCAGCACTTTGGATTGTGCTTTTCGACCCCAGTCATCTTTTAGTCATCAACTGTCACAGCTTTTGGGCAGGGTTGGGTTTGAAGTGACAAAGCAAAGTCTGTGGGGCACTTTATAGAATCATTACAGACTGGAAGGGACCTCGAAAGATCATCTAGTCCAATCCCCCTGCAACAGCAGGATCACCTAGACCAAGTCACACAGGAGCACATCCAGGTGGGCCTTGAACATCTCCAATGATGGAGACTCCACAGGCTCTTTCTTTCAGGTGCCTTAATGGGCCTTGGTGCCTTTCCAAATGAAGAGGTTTAGGATGCTCAGAGCAACATGATCTGCTTTCTGGTAAAGGGTGCAAAAGCAAAAAGGGCTAATCACAGGACATTAGGGATTGGAAGGGACCTCGAAAGATCATCCAGTCCAATCCCCCTGCCACAGCAGGATCACCTAGACCAAGTCACACAGGAACACATCCAGGCAGGTTTTAAATGTCTCCACAAGAGACTCCACAACCCCCTTGGGCAGCCCCTTCCAGTGGTCTGTCACCCTCACCATGAAGAAGATCCTTCTCATATCGATGTGGAGCCTCCTATGTTCCAGCTCACACCCATTGCTCCTTGTGGATTAGAGGATCTTTCGATCCCTCATAGAGTTCTGTGACTCAATGACAGCTAGATACCCATAGCCAAGAGTGTTCATAAATGAGATCACTCTGATGGTGGCAGTTGTGTGAATGCTATCCTGGCTTTTAATTTCACAAAAACCTGAGCAGTCCTCCAGAGCAGCAGCTGAACCATCTCCACTGTATTTTTGCCTCAAAGGGATGACATCTGTTGCTTTCACTGTGTCCCAGTGAACTACAAGGAAGATGAGGCCACTGTCGGCTCTGGATGGAGCAGCTAAATCACCAGAGCAGAGGTATTTGGGGTAGCTGGTGACTCATTACGTGACACCTTCCCTTCTGAGTCATAGCTGACTCAGCGTCCTTCAGGATGCCGAGGGGCAGGGGCTGACTCCATCAAAAAGTCACTTGTTTACAGACATTCTTCACTATTTTCTGGCTGACCTGGCAGAGAAACCAGAGACACACTGCAATATTTTTCCCTTACAGAGCCAATCTCAGGATGGGCTGTGTTTACTCTCCACGCAGCACTCACATTCTGATCGTGGCAACATGCAGCAGGGTCACAGAATCACAGACCATCAGGGATTGGAAGGGACCTCCAAAGTTCATCCAGTCCAATCCCCCTGCCACAGCAGGATCACCTAGACCAAGTCACACAGGAACACGTCCAGGTGGGTTTTCAACTTCTCCAGAGAAGGAGATTCCATAAACCTCCCAGGCAGCCCCTTCCAGTGCTCTGTCAATTGCTTCACATAGTTATGTGTCAGAACTGAGCAGATACAACCCAGGAAGTACCCCAGAAAAAAACCAGACATCATAGCAATTAGTTTCAGTTATTCAGTAGAGACATTCTCTTGGAGTCCCTGGGCTAATAATCAACATAAAAAATAAATATTCCACGTGATGAAACCATATGTCAGGCTTTCATTTCATCTCTCATTTGTTGGAATTGAAACACTCCTGCAAAACATTTAAATTTTAATGAAATGATTTTCTGACAGGGCACAGTTCAGCTTTTCACGTGGTGCTTCAAAAAGGTGCAGGAATCATTGTTTCCACAGAAGCAACAGCTTGTCTTTTTATTAACTACTCTAGAAACATGAATAAACTGTGCACATGATCATCTGGATCCGTGACATCATTCCCTATTATCACAGAATGACTGAACAGGGACTGGAAGGGACCTCGAAAGATCATCTAGTCCAATTCCCCTGCCAGAGCAGGACCACCTAGACCAAGTTATGCAGGAGCATATGACAGAACATCAGGGATTGGAAGGGACCTTGAAAGATCATCCAGTCCAATCCCTCTGCCACAGCAGGTTCTCCTAGACTAAGTCACACAGGAACACATCCAGGCGGGCCTTGAACATCTCCAGTGAAGGAGACTCCACAACCACCCTTGCCAGCCCGTTCCTGTGCTCTGTCACCCTCACCATGAAGAAGTTCCTTCTCATATTGATTTGGAACCTCCTATGCTCCAGCTCACAGCCACTGCCCCTTGTCCTATCACTAGATGCCACTGAGCAGAGCCTGGCTCCATCCTCCTGACACCCACCCTTCACATACTTACCAACATTAATGTATGTGTACCTACACCTGTAAGTGTGCAGTGCAGCAGTCATTGGTTGCAGCACAGGGCAATGTATTTGATTTGGGTCTCTCCCCAGTAGCAGTTTCTGAGCCCTCTAGTGGCCCTCTTTGTGTTTCACTGGCCACCAGGTGGGTCTGAAACATCTCCAGTGAAGGAGACTCCACAACCTCCCTAGGCAGCCTGTTCCAGTGCTCCATCACCCTCACTGTGAAGAAGTTCCTTGAGAACCGGGTGGCTTTGGTCTTTCCAGACTGGTTCTAACCCTGAGAGCTTATGGCCACAGTCTCTAGCTCCTAAATCACATCAAGTGCCTCAAAATGACTCATTTGGCAGTTCTGAATCATTTATGGCCCAATGGTTTTTCATGTTCCTTGGGCATCTCGAAAGCAGAAACAGCCCGAGTACTTTTCTCTGTGTGTGTAAAACAACTTCTGCATCTCCCCGCCCAGTCAGCTATAAATAAGCCCAGTCTCCCATGTTTACTACGTTATAGTGGGAAGCATTAGTGAGATAATTCCAGGCACCTAGCCAGCTCTTACCAGCACTTTGCATCCCATCGTGCAGATCTCTTCTAGTGTCTATTCATGAAAACTACCACCACAAAATAAACGCTCGCTCTGCTGATGCTGTGGCAGCACGTGGCACAGCCTGGGAGCGATGAACGCGTACACCCCTCACACAGCACAGCAGACATAGCTGAACCTGGCTGTGCCTGACCAGACCTTGGTGGCAACACTTTGCTTCTAACGTGGAAGACCTTCGATGATGGTTAGGGCATCAGTAAAGGTTCAGCAAAGACAAAACAGACCTTAAAAGTAGGCAGATGGAAAATGTCACCTGTCATGTCAGATTTAAAGGTCTGTTCACCAAGTGAGAAAACGGAGCACGGTTGACTGAACCATGATGTGACATCCTGGGAGGACACAAGACAACACTCATGGGCTGCCCAACTACACCAGGTTGAAGAATATGTGACAAATGGGCTGCACTATCCCGTTGTGAGTCCTGGGACAAAATGTACATCTGTTTCTGTCCCAGGACATCCTCCCTGTTCCTGAAGCAGAGGAAGACCCTTCATAGTTCAGAGCATTAGGGATTGGAAAGGACCTAGAAAGATCATCCAGTCCAATCCCCCCATCACAGCAGGACCACCTAGATCAAGTCACACAAGAACATGACCAGGTGGGTTTTAAACATCTCCAGAGAAGGAGACTCCACAACCCCCCTGGGCAACCTGTTTCAGCGCTCCATCACCCTCACTTAACAGCAATAATACAACAAGAATTCTCTTGTAAGAGAATAAAAGGAGCTTGAACAGTTCCCACTCAGCACCTGCATGATGCAGATGAAGCCAACCTCTCCTCTCTGTCTCTAGAAATGAGCAACAGGACTTCTTTTCCCGACACAACTACACAGCTAAGCTATTTGGCTGCCCACAGACCTTAACTTTTGCACTTTATTCTTTTTCTTTCTTTGTAGTAAGGAAAATGAAAGGGAATAGAGGGTTTTCTCCCTTCCTCTCAATTTTAATTCACATTCTCATTTATTTTTTTTCTAATAAAAACCTTATCAACACAAATTTAAACAATCCATTCTTCACAGTTGTGTAGTTCTTCATCGTGAGAGTAGTGGGGTGGGTGATCTTTCAAGGTCCCTTCCAATCCCTAATGTTCTGTGATTCTGCTGCTGTCGTGTAGTTTAGACAAAGCAGTTCATCCCTCCGATAGAACCAAACAGTTCCTGCTAAGGTGCTGGAGCAGGGATGATGTACAGTGACATTTTCCTGACGAGCTAAAAGACCTTTGAGAGAGCAGATTACATTTTTCAGCCAGGGTGTTGGCAGCATTTTGGAACCTCTAGGAAACTACTTGCCTCAGTCACGTAAAACTTCAGCTGGTTTGAAAACCCAGAGTGTCAGTCCAGGGATTTCATTCGATCGTGCCTGCTTAGCTTCAGAATGATTCTCTACTTCAGTGGCTCTGTGGAAGCGAGAGCTTTGTGGTGCCTGTCTGCATCTGTGTTTTGAATTTCACACTAAACAGTGCAATCAGATACTCTGAGATTCATATTCAAAACCTGCTCTCTCCATAGGAATCACAGTCATTGCAAGGAAAACTTCACAGCATCACAGAGCATTAGGGGTCGGAAGGGACCTCGAAAGATCCCCCTGCCACAGCAGCATCACCTAGACCAAGTCACCCAGGAACACATCCAGGTGGGTTTTAAACCTCTCCAGAGAAGGAGACTCCACAACCCCCCGGGCAGCCCCTTCCAGGGCTCTGTCACCCTAACTGGGAAGACGTTCCTTCTCATATTGATTTGGAACCTCCTCTGCTCCAGCTCACACACTTCCCTAGTAAGTGACCTGATAAAGCTCACGTACAAGAGTCCTGGCTTTCTAAGCTGTCTGGAGCAGCATGTGACTGACTGACTGCTGCTGATGGGATTATACTGAAACTAACAGAGCCCTAGGAAATGTTCTGCTGGATCTCATTGCAGCAAAACACCAACAGAACAGTGATGGAATCTGCACAAGTGAGGAGACTAAGACTGCGGGATCCAACCGAGGAACCTCTACAGGCAGCTGTGACTCAGGTTTTGTCTGCAAAAATCTGGAGAGAGACTTCACACGTATTGGAAGTGCTCTGAGATGCCAAGTACACTACACAAGGAATTGCTTTGCAATGCCTTAGATTTTGGAGATTCTTTTTTTGTTAAAAACATAGATTTTAGCTGGTTCATAAAGATTTACAAAAGTGCTTTTTGAATGCATGATTGGTACTGCTTTGGGGGAAAAAAAAGCCAGCCTGTAAGGGCAGTGCAGCATCCTCTGCTCAGATGTGGCAGAGTTTACAAACAAACGGCACCTAATGAACTCCAGGCAGGAATGGCAGCAAACAACCCTCGTAAAATATGAAAGAATAATTTTGCATTTAAATCTCACCACAGCACAGAGCGTTCCTGCATGTTTAATGAGAATAAAAAATTCAGCACGTTCCAGATACCACTGGTGAATAAAATATAAGTGTTTTCACACACCTGTCTCCTCAGTTTCATTGTGCCACAGGCTACGCGTGTAGGGCACCTGCAGCTGCGCTGTCACTGAATGTCCAGAGTGAACACAGACTGGCTTTTCCAGAGCCACTACCTACAGGAGCAGTGAGTTACACTGCAAACTGTTCCTCTGAACAGGAACACGCTGGCTCAAGTGGTCTGGCTGAAGCACAGCCTTACCAAAGTCTCTGCATGTGTGGCCAGTAGTGTTCTGCAGCTCCACAGGTACAGAGTTCTGCCCTAAGGAGGAAATCCTGATACCTCCCCTAAACTCCTGAGAAGCTGACACAGCAGAGTATCTGCTGCTCACTATCTTGTGGAGAGGAACCAGCAGAGGGTACTTAGTCTTAGCTAGTTACATCTGGTAAATCTATCTCTGTAGGAATTTACTTTGTTGGCTAGGAGAGGGATTCAGTTATCTTGGACTGGGCACCTCATTTCAGGTCACTAAAGCCAGGTGAGATGGATCCCACTTCCAGTTGTTCATGGAAAGATTAATCCAGACAAGCCACTTCTAGCCCTCTGAAAGCTGGGCTCTGAGGCTAAACTGGCTGATGCTCCTCCATGGGGAGTGGGAACATGAAGATGCCTGGGAAGATGGAGATGCTCCGCAGCATCAGGGCTGGTCTGGGTGTGAAGACCCAGAGGCTGCTTCTCATCATCTCAAGCAGCAAGTGTAGACTACTGCATATTTCTCATCCTGAAAAGTTTAAGTGAGAGAAAATCTAACTATATCTGCAGATTTCAGGAAGTATAAGAAAGACTAGTAAGTAGCCAATGGATGACTTATGTGTCAATGACAATGGATGTCCCGTGTGACCTGGTCTAGGTGATCCTGCTGTTGCAGGGGGATTGGACAGGATGATCTTCTGAGGTCCCTTCCAGTCTGTAATGATTCTATGATGATTTGAGTTTGTCAAGCAAATCACAGCATTTGCCTGCCTCTGGGAAAGCCTGATCAGCTAGGTGTCTCCATCCTCACAGTCCATTTTGTGGCCTTCTGCTGGCTTCAGACAACCTCCACAGTGTTAAAGAGCAAGAGAAGATGTGGAAGAGGGAAGAACTGAGCCACAAAATAAGACCAATGGGAGATGAAATTACATATCCTAAGGATGTCCTCTGTGTGGGGCTAATGATAAGAGACGAAAGGAGTTGCAGTCTCAGGGACATTAAATTATTAATGTCCTCGAAAAGAAGCCGCTGTAAGGTCTTTTCTGCTCTCAAATATAGTCATAAACATGTCAAAAGCAAGACAGTGCCAGGGAACAAAATACTGATGGCAATCTGTGTGGAACAGCACAGCAGTCACACTGGGAAGGAAGACAATTCTTCACCGAGAGCAAAGTCTTATGGCACCTAAATCTTGCTCTCCAGTACTTCGAGGTCCCTTCCAATCCCTAATGTACCATGATTCTGTAAGTTTAAATCACTCTACCAAGGAGCCTGCTTCCCCTGTTTTACTGAGGAGAACACTGAAAGAAGCTAGAGACAACTTTCTGAGGAGGTGAGTGCTCCCTTCCTTTGCCCAGGTTTAATACCTCTGCAGCCTGGCTCTTAAAAATCGTGGAGGAGCTCATTCTTCATCTGATGAACTTGTTTTGGAAGAGCTTGAGAATGACTAGCTCGACCAAATTCACCCCGCGTAACAGTAGAAGAGCGTGAAATAACAAGTGTGTTTCACACGTTCAGCTTGGCATCCCTCCCTAGGGAACATGTGCTAGACATTAGTTTTAGTTGAGCCATTTGGACAAAAAAACAAGAGCTAGCATATGCAACAGCAGAACTAGGCATCTAAATAAAACTTGATATCCAACTCCGTTTGTTCTCCTTAAAATAGCCCACCCCACAGTAATAACACTGCTACGCTTATATAACTGATAGCAAGAACATCAAATGGTTTTGGAACATGACCAGTTGTGAAACTGTTCCGTGTTCCTTGGGCTGCTCTCTCTTTCCAGCCTTTACGACAGCTCTTTGCAGAGTGGGACGCACAGCCAGTGCAAGCACGGAAGGCAAAAGGAGGCAAAAGAGACTACCTCCAACCACAAATACCTGGAAAGGAAAACCAGACCTAATGCAAAAGTCTGTTACAGAAGGGAAACTCATCCAAATTTACTGTTCATTGTACTTACGGTCCACCAGGTTAAGCTGTCTGTCTACAGAGAGGGCACACCCCAACTAGACTTCCCTCTGAGCGTTTGAGGCTAGCAGCTCTCCCAGGGAAGGTGGGAGCGCTGAAGTTTGTTGCTGCTCTTCACTGTCCCTACAAGACCTTCAGACTGGCAGCATTGCTCTACCTCCCTCTGCAAGCAGCCTGTTCCACAGTGCACTGCTGCTTCAACAATTTCCTTCTGAAGCAAGACACCTGTCCCCATTGAATCCCAAAGCAAAACACATGCTGCCATTTAATCCAGATTCTCTGTCAGAGTTGTCTGCCTCTGGGAAGGCAGTTGGGGAGTGTTTTCCTCCCCCATGAGAATCTGGACGTTGGCTCTCACAGGGAAACAGCATCATCCGTGTGTCAACTGCAGTTCTTAGCACATCATTGACACAGTGTCAATCACAAGAGAGAACAAGAAGTAGGCAGCATTAGAATACTGCATCCATACAGTAAATCCTATTTACCAATTAATTGTTATCTTTGTTCTCCTATAATATAATCTTTTGCATGCTATCTACTTTTCATGGACTATTCCAACACAAGCTGCACCTCTTGATACTGGCTTGGATTTTCCTTCTCCATCAGGTTTCAGTTCAAGATATTAATTCCAGATGCATTATTAAGTGACTATTGATGTGATGCTGACATCTTGCCTTGAAGGAGCACACTCGAGTTTTTCATTCAAAGACCTCATTTCTGATGTTGCTTTCTGAGATAAAAGAGTATGTGTTCTCCCCTCACGAGCTTAGGAAGTTCAGAAATCATTTTAACTTTAAATTTACTTATCAGAGTTGAAAACAAGAACAAAATACTTGTCTATCAAGCTGTGACCAAGACTACCAGCGAGAGAAGTACAATGAGGATAACTAAACCTTAACCTAGATCTATTGTTATGGGTCTTTGATTTTCCACAAGAAAGATATGATATTTTTTCACAGTTTTATTGAATATTCCATCAATTATTTTGTTGAACGTTTGGATATTATGCAAATGAACCATTCAAAATATTAATGGCTGAAATCTATCCCAAGAAGGAGAAGGACGTCTTAGCTCAATGGTTCAGATGCATTTCAGAATCCAAACATGCTGGGCATGTTCTGTCATCGGCAAGGGATACAGGCATCTTCTCATTGGCTAATTAGTCCACTGAAATCTCTCTGTTGACTGCAAAGGAAATCAGGGGGAATACATGCTTGACTTAATTAGATGCCTCATTTCAGCAAGACACAGTAGGTGCCAGCAAAGCTTGAAGTCATAAAGCTGAGAGCAGGATTTGGCACGGCGTGTGTACAGCATTCAACCACAAGACAGGCACCCAAATCCATTCAGCAGAAAACTTCACGTTACTTATAGCGCTAATTAAATTACGTGTCGAAGTAAACATCACAAGGGTTTATAGTGTGGACTGGTCAGTGTAGACAGCTTTATGCATGGGATTCATTAATAATTGTAAGTAACAAACGACACTAAAAAGCAGAAATGGGGTTTTTTGTGACATTAAATGTAGTGACGTTATCAAACCTCTCAGCACAGTGAAAAACCATGTCTGCTGCAGCAGTGTCAGGAGGATGGAACCAGGCTCTGCTCAGTGTCATCCAGCGATAGGACAAGGGGCAATGGGTGTGAGCTGGAACAGAGGAGGTTCCACATCCATCTGAGAAGGAACGTCTTCCCAGTGAGGGTGATGGAGCCCTGGAAGGGGCTGCCCAGGTGGGTTGTGGAGTCTCCTTCTCTGGAGATGTTTAAAACCCACCTGGATGTGTTCCTGTGCAACTTGGTCTAAGTGATCCTGCTCTGGCAGGGCGATTGAACTAGATGATCTTTCAAGGTCCCTTCCAAACCCAAATGTTCTGTGATCTAGATACAGACCAAACAGATCCACAAATAACACTGCTGGAAACTTCAATTTACAAGTGTTAATCCTTGTGAAGTCAGAATTACAACCAGTCTTTACCAACTGTCTGTCCAGTACTTGCTTAAAATGAAATACTCCTCTGTGCAGATGATTGAATCCTAAGAACTGGAGCTTTCATTGCTATGCACCTCTTTTCTAATCTCCTTATCCTTCCATTTTTCTTTCATAGCTCTCATGAGGAGACCCATCATAGTTTGGGCTAAGGAGGTATTTGCATCAATATTACATTAACGTGCTCTCACCCTCTTCCAGCTTATCTAAGCAACTGAAGAACTGCACAGTGCTTCAGGCCAGATGCTTATATAACCTTCACTAGGTGCTATACTTGCCCTGGACCAGCTGTGTTTGTTGTTTGAAACTGTACAAGAACCCATTTTGATGTAATGATGATTTGACAAATGTAGGCTCCTGCTGATAGAGCCACTAATTACATTCTCAACTGTGCAGATCAGGGGGATTAATACATGGCATTCATAAAAATCCTGGTGTGATGGATATCACGTGCATTCCTTTAGGTGTTCTTCACACATCTCTGGAGCCGAGCGAAACAGGGAATTACTGGCTCACCAAGGACATTTTACAGTAGTGTTTAGGAGGATCTAGCCCTTTACATTCCCTCCAGTTTTGCTGCCTCTTCCTATTTTGCTTTGGTGCTTAACAATCTGGGGCAGGAGCTGGATTTCAGCTCTCAAGCCAAGGAGAATCATGCCGGCCTTATTATAAGCAAATAGGTATCAAGAACATTCCAGATACAACACCTGAGATGAGCTGTCAAGCAATCTTCTACCAAGGCATTCCTTACCTGCAAGAGCCAGCTCCAAAAGGAATGGAATATTCCAGGCTACAGGTCACTTACTACTTAGGCTTTCAAATAGGATTGGAGTCAAGGGTACAGTTCTTGATCGGTTTTGTGATGCATCCAAGTGTTCCTGGGGAATTCTGCTTGCCAGGACCAAAGAGCCACTTGTGAGCGTCAATTAATAAAGGTCCGGGGGAGTTTCAGTCAACAGCTGAAGCATTCTGTACATATCAGAGATCTCCAAGACATCCAGACTGTCAAGAAATAAAAGGTTACCAAGTCTTCAAGCTTGTTGAATGCTTCTGTCATCTTCCTTGTGCTGTACTTCTTAATGCAAGCTACTGCTGGAGATCTGTCTGGTTGAGACTCCAGACTCCAACATTGCTTTGAAAAGACTACTTCTTTCTCTAGAAAGCATCTCCTAGTACTGTGAGGACAATTTAGGCCACAGCAGATGCTGTTGGCACCAGGATGAGTGAGTTTTTACAGGACAGAGGCATGGTTTTGGTCTTCTTTCCTCTAAGATCCCTTCCAATCCCTAATGTTCTGTGATTTTATGTGACTTGGTCTGGGTGATCCTGCTGTGTCAGGGAGATTGGACTAGATGATCTTTCGAGGTCACTTCCAATCCCCAATGTTCTGTGATTCTGTGAAGATGACCACATAGACGGTGAGTAGTCTCACTGGAGTTGGAAGAAACCTGCAAGTGCAGGACTGATCAAGTCAACAGAGAAACCAAGCTTCTACAGAAGGTTCATCATTAGTGTTACTCATGGTGGATATGAGTGTGAAAGGTGCCTGCCTGGTGCTGTGCATCACCCAGCAGGCTCAGATGGGTACCCTCCCAAAGTGGAGGCAAATGTTTCAGAACGACCACTTCACTGAAAGAGAAGTGAGCCTTTCAGAATGACCACCAAGCTCCTCTAGACATTGTCTTTTATTACTTATTTGTTAGCTTTTCTATTTTGCCAAACCTCTTCAGTCCAAAAGGGTTCTACCTAGGGAAATGGAGAACTTCATAGCAGGGGTCAGCCCCAGCTGGATAGATGTAGGTTAGGCTAAGATATTTGGAAGTCATTACAAGGGGCACACGAAGGCATCATTGATCCCTCCATTTTTCACATAGTGCTGTGAGGCTCTCTGGCAGAGCTTCCACTGCTCTGTGGCAGCCTGGCAGGCAGCCTGTGGCCAGCAAACATGACATATTAGGGAAACAATTCATTCCAAATTAGTTGCCATTAGTCACTGCACACGTGTACGCAGCCATTAATCCTCTTTCCTGCCGAAGGGCTTTTTCACTGCAGGGTAACACAAACGTCTGCCTCTGCTGCCATGTGCTTGATCACACTCTTCCTCCTCACCTCCCGATACGAGGTGCAAAAGTGGTAGTGGAAACTGGACCACAGATTAATCTCTTGGAGGAGGTGGATTTGTGATCATTTAGTTGCAAAAATCTGACTGAGATGATTAATTTGTCTTTCTGTGGTTCTGTGATTCTGAGAAGAGACCTCAAAAGATCATCCAGTCCAATCCCCCTGCCACAGCAGAGGGGATGTATGTTTCACTGAAGCTGCATCAAGACTTTGAGTACATCCAGCAGTGACAGGAGGCTAACCCTAACCCTGCTGACACGTGCTAGGGATCAGCTCATTCCCACTGCCTCTGGGGAGTGGCCAGGGACACCTTTCTTCCATCTCCTGATGGCAGCCAGACCTTCATGAGGCTCCCAGAACCCAGGCAAGCCGCCTGAATGAGCTCTTGGAATGAGCATCACATCTGTCTTGGACAATAAACACTGGTGAATAATGGATCTCCACAGCAAGGCATCCTGATGATCTGTTATTCAAATGACAACAGTACCCAAGAAAGAAAAAGCCACCCTTGCATTCTGTGCAATCACAGGAGAGCAATCAACTTCCAACCACACAGGTGGCTGTTTCCCTGGCCCTATATGTCTGGAAGAAGAATGCCAGGCTTGCAACCCTTAATTAGTACTTGTTAAAGTGAAAAGGTGTAATTTACACCCCTCATTTACCTCTAGGAGAGAAGCTTGCTCTTCTTGCTGCTTCTGTGCCATTTCAGGCTTCAGACCTTCCTGTTCTCCCTCTGCTCTCAACAGCGATGGAGACAAAACACAATGGTTGTGTAGGCTGAGCTCGACAGCACGTTTATTATGATTGGATGCCTTGTTCCTGCAGCTAGCTAGGAAAGCTCAGATCACATCTTCTTACCTATAATACTCTGCTAAAATCAATTCAAGAGATGTGGTTCAGCGAAAGGAGCGATGTTGCAAAGGCAGTGTCCTACAATGGCACAGACACGGAGTCCTCCCATCTGGCTGCATTTAACTTGATGAGAACGTGGTCTTTAGGCACTTGATGTGTAATTTCAAAATCACAGAATCATTCAGGTTGGAAAAGACACTTGGGATCATTGAGTCCAACCATCAACCCTACTCTACAAGTCCACCCCTAACCTCTGTCCCTCAACACTACATCTAACGTCTTTTAAACGTATCCAGGGATGGGGACTCAACCACCACCCTGGGTAACCCAGTCCAGTGCCTGACCACTCACTCTGGGAAGACTTTCTTCCTCATGTGTAGTCTAACCCTCCCCTTGTTGAAGCTTGAAGCCCTTCCCTCTACTTCTGTCACTAATTACCTGTGAGAAGAGACCAGTACCACCATCTCTTCAGTGTCCTTTCAGATAGTTGTAGAGAGTGACGAGGTCTCCCCTCAGCCTCCTCTTCCTCAAACTAAACAGCCCCAACTCTCTCAATCTCTCTTCATAAGAATGATTCTCCAGACCCTTCACCAGCTTCACTGCCCTCCTCTGCACTCACTCCAGCACCTCAATATCTCCCTCATACTGAGGTGCCCAAAACTGGACCCAGTACTCAAGGTGCAGCCTCACCAGTGCCGAGTACAGGGGGACAATCCCCTCCTTCATCATCCTCATTACTCTACATTGGAGTCTCCAGCAGCTCTGTGTCCCTCTTGAACTGAGGGGCCCACAACTGGACACAATTCTCCAGAGGTGGTGGCAAAGTTCCCCCAAGCTTGAATAGCCATAGGGGGCTAGTAGCTAATGCAGCAGAGGAGTTTAGTTTGCAAAACACCATCACAAAAGGGAAACTCTGATATGGACCAATGGGAAAGAAAGAAAAACACAGTCTTGAGCTTCCAAATACTGAACTGAGATAAAAGAACAAGGCTTCAGTGAAGTGACCGTAAGTCATTGAGCAATACGTTTCATTATTTAAAAAGCAATTATCTCTCTGTTCAATTAAGCTGAATCAGTATCTCAGTTTAATTCTGTCTACTGCAGTGAAATCCATCATCACTTTCTGATGACTCTCATGCCCTGCAGTGGGAACCATTCGGAGAGGCTGGAAAAGTGAGACCATTCCAGGCTGAAAAAGCAAGGACAGGTAAATACTTTTGTCCCCACCACTTCATTCAGAAACCCAGTGCCTGCAGGAGAATGACAGTGAGTTTTGATCCGTGAGCCCTTTGAAGAGCTGCCTGATATGTTTGTGCTAGTGATTAGCACCTCTGGAACGACTTACAGCAGCATGGTGATAATTTTACTTTGGAGACTTACTCCTCAATTTTTTACAGCCTAATCAATTATTTTCTGTTATACAGGGGAGTCAGTCCACATCTTTTCAGGATTTCTTAGCATATTCTACTGCTTTTTCTTCTGTTCCAGAACTGTCTTTCAGTTGATGGACAAAGTTTCACAGCAATTTTTATCCTCATCTCAACTTTGCAAATAATGAAGTACAAGGCTGTGATATGAATTAAATAAACATCTGAGAGACTGTTCTGCAGGAGTGCCAAGATATTTGTTCTAAATAAATGATGAGGCCAATTATCATAGACTCATGTAATCATTAGGGATTGGAAGGGACCTCGAAAGATCATCCGGTCCAATCCCCCTGACACAGCAGCATCACCTAGACCAAGTCGCACAGGAACACATCCAGGTGGGTTTTAAACATCTCCAGATGTCCTTCATCCTCCTGTCAAGGCCCCCAAGAGCACAGAAACCAGGAGGACTATCCCAGAGGGTTGCTGAGCAATGGTACTTACATTTCTCCAGCTCAGATTTTTCTCCCTCTGGTCCTCTGTGGGGAAACCTGTGGCTTGGTGCAGCCAAAAGACAAGTTTCTGGCCCCAGGACGACGTGTCCCGCTGCAATTTATAAAGGAACTTCCATGAAAATCCTTCACAGTAGCTTTGTCAGTGCCAATGAATTCACCATAATTAGTGCACTCAGTGTGAATCCCAGTGGAAGCAATGATTTCCAGTTTATTCAGAAAGGTTGCTATTTTCTCTCACAAAAATTGATGACTTAGAAATATCCAGTGTCGTTCTCACTACTTGAGTGACTGTAATGATCTGTTTGGAAGAAACACCAATTATTTCTGTCTGCTGCCTTTGGACAACAGCAGCACAAATTAGTCAGAAGCAATGGAAAAATGACTTGTGTTAGTTAAGTGGGGAGACACACACAAATATTTCTGTGTTTGCAGCTGCCATAACATGATTTGGTTACGGTAACGTGACTGGATTTGTAGGAGCAGGGATTTGGAAGAAGTTCCCCATAAAAATTCAAAGCTATTGATAGTAAAGAGGTAGAATTATGTCTCATCAGGACAGTCCTCCCAGAGGAAAAAAAGTACTTTGGGGACATTTGGGTACCATCGTTGTGTAATCATAGAATCACTAGGGATTGGAAGGGACCTCGAAAGATCATCCAGTCCAACCCCCCTGCCACAGCAGGATCACCTAAACCAAGTCACACAGGAACACATCCAGGTGGGTTTTAAATGTCTCCAGAGAAGGAGACTCCAGAACCCCCCTGGGCAGCCTGTTCCAGTGCTCTGTCACCCTCACTGGGAAGAAGTTCCTTCTCATACTGATGCGGAACCTCCTCTGTTCCAGCTCACACCCACTGCCCTCCATCCTATCACCAGATGACACTGAGCAGAGCCTGGCTCCATCTTCCTGACACCCACCCTTCACATATTTATAAGCAGAGTGTGCTCATTGTACAGTTAGGAACTTACTGCCTCCTAAACACAAATCTAACATGGTTTTGAGGTCTAGCCTCCCAAGACTCTGAGAGAAGAAAGGATGATGGCTGAAGCCTGGGGCTTTGTGAAGGTTCAAGGTTGTTTTACTCTTCTGTGTTGACCAGGAGTCTTCCCATGTCAAGATAGGGCAAGGGCTAGGCCATCTCTCTGTCTGATAAAGGAGACCGCGAGCCTGGTGTCTTCCTAGCAGAGCATTAACCCAATGTGAGCCGCAGCCATGTGTGTAGACAACGTGGTCTTGGCCCTAGCGCACGCAGCTCTAATGAAAAGCAGCTTTGACTCCCACAAGAGTGAAAAGGAAATTTGCCTCTTGCTCAGTGCAAAAGCAGGTTTCACCACAGCAGGAGGCTGTTTCTCTGTTGGCTACTTTTTCTCCCAGAATTAGTTGCCTTCCCTCCCCCATTTCTTACTGCTGTGGGTAGACCAAGAGATGACATCCCTGTAATTCTTACACTGTAGAAAGGTTCTTCAATTCTTCTCGTACCCTGAAGAAAAGGTGTTTGTTCTGTTGCTGCTCCACCAGCAGAGTCTGGGTTTCCACCGTGCGTTTTGCCTTCCAGTTCCCAATTACAGACAAAAATACACTATTAAATATGTAAAATAACTGGCATCCTTTGCACTCCTCTAGGTCCTGCTGCTTGTGATTACAGCACTACTGCACCAGCTAGACCACTCGGTCTTCTTATTTTCTACAGATAATGAGGACTGTCTGTTATTAATGAAGCTGAATTCATCCACCTCGTTTTCCTTGGTGAGTTCCCTCAGCAACAACCAGGGAGTGAGGATGGAAATGTTGCTAAAGGACTCAGCATCAGCACAGCCCGAGTGCTCCAAGTGCTGACATGGCAAGTCAGGTCCTTTTGGAGGCTGCTTCTGCACACAAGCCCCTCTGAGAGTCTCTTGCCTCCAATGTATGAGGCTCCAGTGAGTCCTACCAGAGCTGACATCCAGCGGTTCTGCAGCTTCACCCGCTGACTTGCTTCCTTTACATCAGGAATCTCTTTCTCAGAGGGCCCTGGGGTGTGGAACAGGCTTAAGTAACACCAGCTAGGTGAAGTCTCTGAACTGGGGAACTGTCTCTTCCCTAGGGTAGGGTTCAAAAGGGCTTCACAAAATAAGCTCCAGACCCAGTTACTGGTGAAGAGCTGAATTGTTCAAACCTTTTACTCATTTGGAACTTATATATCTCATTAGATAGATCATCAAATATAAATTAATAAATTAGAAAGATCATTAAATAAAGTACATTCAGGATTGGAAGGGACCTCGAAAGATCATCCAGTCCAATCCCCCTGCCACAGCAGGATCATCTAGATCAAGTCACACAGGAGCACATCCAGGTGGGTTTTAAACATCTCCAGAGAGGAAGACTAGGTCACAGGTAAAAACTTCATTGTCAGAAATGGAAAAGGTTCATCAATTTCCAAGCAGGGCAAAAGCACTCCAAGCAGAGGATCACTAATCACAGACTAGAAGAAACATCCTTTTTCACAAGTTTGCAGAGGTTATCACAAGCAGGAGGGGGGAAAGAAGGAGCTCTTCGTACCATCCGTCCTTGTAATTATCTGCCTCAGTGTGTCCTGCACTCAGAAATCTCTGAGTAATCTTTAATTCTCTCCAGCAGCTGGAAATACAGGATTTGGTCTGATGACACCGAAAGCAGAGAATCTCCTGCCTTGCTGAATGAAGCACCGACAGCTGCAGCTGTGTCAGCCCAAGGGCCCCGGCATAAGCAGACTTGTGCTGGATGTAGAGTGTGTTTCACCTGCTGGGGCAAAGGCTTTTCAAGGCTTTCTCTGTTTGGCCTTGGGACAGCCCTATCTGCTGAGCTTGCTGTGCCAAAGACATGTTGGGGGTTGTGTCATGTGCAGGGGTCTCTCTAGGAAACTGTTGATTCTGAGCTATTAAAGTTTATAAATATGTGAAGGGTGGGTGTCAGGAGGATGGAGCCAGGCTCTTCTCAGTGTCATCTAGTGATAGGATGAGGAGCAATGGGTGTGAGATGGAACATAGGAGGTTCCACATCAATATCAGAAAGAACTTCTTCCCAGTGAGGGTGACAGAGCACTGATACAGGCTGCCCAGGGAGGATGTGAAGTCTCCTTCTCTGGAGATGTTTAAGACCCATCTAGATGTGTTCCTGTGTGACTTGGTCTAGGTGATCCTACTGTGTCAGGGGGATTGGACTAGCTGATCTTTTGAGGTCCCTTCCAACTCCTAATGTTCTGTGATTCTGCAATGAAGAGCAACAGGTCGCCCACTGTGTGCGCGTACGTGTGTGTGTGTCTGTACACCCACCACAAATCACCGATGGCAGTGAGAGTGCCCTTGCCCTGTGCTGAGACAGGAGGAGGAGGGCTGACCTCGGAGGAGAACTTGACTAACTTGCGTGTCAAAAGGCAGACCTGTGTGTGCTTGTAAACTTGAACTACAGAAAGGTGCCCTACACGCAGCACTAAAAGCCCGCGGACATCGCAGCGTTGACAGCACGCCAAACTCTCCGAGAGCTGCTCCTTGGAAGGCTGCTTGTTATAAAACTTGTAAAACAAGAATTCCCAGAAAGCAGCCATCTGCAGGCAATTAGGAGGGACCTGCACTTACCTCTACACCAGGCTTTCTGCTTGCACGAAGCAGCACGCAGCCAGGAGGGTATGGGGTCATCACACGTGCCCCATGCAAGTGGAACAGTAGGGTCACACTGAATTGCTGCCTGAGTTTCTGCTGCATTGTCCCACTGGAGGGTTCTCATTATCATCTCTGTGGCTAGAGCAGCCAAGAGGCTCCACAGCTCTCTGCAGTGCCTGGGAGAAGCAGGTTGTTAGGCTGGAAAAGAAAGAAACCTCTGTTTTCCTGCATCCTTTAAAATTGCCTCATGAGTCATTAAGACCCAATAAAAGTGTTAGCTCCTCCTCACACAACCTCAGTTTTCCACAGGAGCTTTCAGGTGTGTGGACACGTGCTGGAAGGGGCTGCCCAGGGGGGTTGTGGAGTCTGCTTCTCTGGAGAGGTTTAAAACCCACCTGGATGTGTTCCTGTGTGACTTGGTCTGGGTGATCCTGCTGCGGCAGGGGGGTTGGACTGGATGCTCTTTCCATGTCACTTCCAACCCCTGATGTCCTGTGATTCTGTGATTCCCTGTTTAACACATGCAGGATGCATTTGAAGAGCCTCACGAATTGTTTTGGGGAAAGCAAGTGGAAGAAAACCTCCTGGCAGCAGGTCTACAGATGGCTGCACTGGACCTCAGCCCGATCCTCCATCCTTCCCAGCCTCCTTGCCACTTATTTCCAGGCAGGCAGAGTGTGTGAGGCAGGGGAGGTCACAGGAGCAGCTGCCCCAAAGCAGGGAAATGAATCTCTGGGGTTTCCTGTCTCCAGATGAGACCACATCTCGAATATTGCATCCAGTTCTGGGCCCCTCAGTTCAAGAGGGATGTGGAGCTGCTGGATGGAGTCCAGCACAGAGCAACAAGGATGATGAGGGAGGTGGAGCACCTCCCTTATGAGGAGAGGCTGAGGGAGCTGGGTCTCTTGAGCTTGGAGAAGAGGAGCCTGAGAGTGACCTCATTAATGTCTATAAATATTTGAAGGGTGGGTGTCATGAGGATGGAGCCAGGCTCTGCTCAATGTCATCTAGTGGTAGGATGGGGGGCAATGGGTGTGAGCTGGAACATAGGAGGTTCCACATCAGTATGAGAAGGAACTTCTTCATGGTGAGGGTGACAGAGCACTGGAACAGGCTGCCCAGGTGGGTTGTGGAATCTCCTTCACTGGAGACTGCATATGTTCCTGTGTGACTCGGTCTAGGTGATCCTGCTGTGGCAGGGGGATTGGACTAGATGATCTTTTGAGATCCCTTCCAATCCCTAATGATTCTATGACTCTGTGATTGTACTGGGCACGGAGTTTGGGGACAACTGGAGATGGAAAACAGAGAGACCAGAGAGTATCTAACAACACGAGCAAAGGGCACCAGGAAGAAGTGCAGCAGGTACAACAGGGACACCCATGGGCCGCCTTCAGAGCTGGCAAGGGCAGGGTTAGGGATCCCCCTGTAGATGCAAGCCCATTGGCTTTGTCAGATTACATGCCTGGATTCCTCAGGGTTTATTTCACTAGATCCAGGCCTCCAACCAGACACTGTCCCATTGACCACTACACTCATGCTTCTACCCTGCAGCCAGTTCATGATCCATCTTGCTACCTGACCATCTAGCCCACACTGCCACGGCTTGGCCGCAAGGATGCTGCGTGAGACTGTGCCGAACGCCCTACAGAAGTCACGATAGACCTTGATAGATCTTGGTGTCTTCTACAACACCTTTGTGCTGTGGGTTATAGCTTTTGAATGGATGCACTGAAAAGCTACCTGAGAAGTTAACAATACTGAAAAATGAACTACTTTCTACTGGAAGGAGCTCTGCCCCTCAGGCATCCTCATCCTCAGAGGATGTGTTTAGAGGAGAGACATAACCTGGGGCTCTCAATGTAGTTCCTACAGACACGTCACTCAAACATGGATTCACTGAACCAACTTCCTTGTGTAAACACCAACTTCATCATATTAATTGCACTGTAAAATTCATATGCACTCACTCAATATTTGCAAATGATCTCCTTGCAGCAGAGCCCTTCCTTCTTGCTGTTCCTGAACCGCACACGCACACTATGTGGCCCATAAAAAAGTGCACAATAAAAAGAAATCTAAATAGCAGCTGGCCCAAGCCCTTACATATTTGGAGAGAGCTGCAATTTATCCAGCTGAATTCATTTCCCAGCAGTGTATTTAAGGGGAGAATGCAATTTCAAGGTCTAATGGCTGATAAAGTTAACGCGCATGTGGGAGAAACAAAAAGGTGCTGCCACTGCTGCGGGTGATTCCAGTGTGGATCTGCTCTCGTACATTCTCATGCTGAGATGATTCTCCTCAAAGCCAAGACATAGTCAGCCGTGTTTCCTGGGGAGTGCAGGGGCTGTGGGGGCAAGTTAGGGGTGCAGTGGGGTATGGGGAGTACTGTGGGAAGGAGATGAGTGGGCAAAGGTGCTGGAATGCAGTGGCAGGGCGCAGGGGAGATGAGGATGTTTGGGCAGGAGGTCAGGGCAGAGAAAATACCATTTCCTACACAGCTGGGAAGAGACAACAGACAAGGAGTGTATCAGAAGACAGGGATCAAATGCTGGATGTTGCTCTGGTCCTGCTCCTGCAGCCAGGACAACCTATAGAAGGCACCCAGTTGACTCACAGCATCACACAGAATCACAGAACATTAGGGATTGGAAGGGACCTCGAAAGATCAGCTAGTCCAGTCCCCCTGACACAGCAGGATCATCTGCAACAAGTGGCACAGGAACATGTCCAGGCAGGTTTTAAACACCTCCAGAGAAGGAGACTCCACAACCCCCTGGGCAGCCCGTTCCAGTGCTCTGTCACCCTCACCATGAAAATGTTCCCTTTCATATTGGTGTGGAACCTCCTATGTTCCAACTGACACCCGTTGCCCCTTGTCCTACCATTAGATGAGCAGAGCCTGGCTCCATCCTCCTTCACATATTTATAAACACTAATGAGGTCACCCATCAGTCCCCTTTTCTCCAAGCTGAAGAGACCCAGCCCTCTCTTCCTTTCCTTATCAGGGAGATGTTCCACTCCAACATCTTGGTGGCTCTGCACTGAGCTCTCTCCAGCAGTTCTGTGTCCTTCTGGAAAGTGAGGGTTCCAGAACTGGACATGATATTCCAGAGCAGTGCCATGAGAGAAGATGCCAGCCCAGGAGGACAGGGCCATGGCCATTCTGGTGTGCAAGAAGAGGCACCTCACCTCAAGGGAGCAGCTGCTGCAAATGCACCACCACAGACCCACAGTTTGCTGGAAAAACAACTTGCTGAGCATTGCAGCAGCCTCAGTCAGAGAGCAGGGATGCACGGACACCACGCTGAGCACCACGTCCTCTGCATGGCTCTCCAGGGGAGAAGGTCTCTGAGACCTATGAAGGTTGTGGCATGTGTGCCCCAGGCCAGAGCTGTCACAGCTGTGCAGAGAGAACCTGTCAGAGCTATGAACTGTCACATCAAAGAAACGGACGTTAGTCTGTGCTCAGAGATGGTTTCAAATGCTCTTGCACAGGGCCGTGGGTGGCAGAGCTCTTCTTTAACGCAGGCAGGGAGCAGCCAAAGGGTGGGCTGCTGAGCAAAGCACCAGATGCAAATTCAGCAGCAGATAAAGTAACTGGACCATCAAATTCACAGCAAAAGCCTGGATGTTTTGTGTGCTGAGCCAACCACAAAGACCTAGACCTAGGAAGGAGGAGAATTAAACCCCAGAAAGACAAAGCTACTGACACAAGATGAAAAGCCGTCGGCTGGATGGACCCCAGGACCTCCTGATGGGACTGAGAGGTGGAGACAACACATTGTTTCAGGGTGTTGGCACCAGGTATCTGCACCCTACAGCAGAGATGGTGATGCCCTGGACCACACATCCACATCTAGGGCTGAGAAAGTTTCACATCAATATGAGAAGGAACTTCTTCACAGTGAGGGTGATGGAGCACTGGAACAGGCTGCCCAGGGGGGTTGTGGACTCTCCTTCTCTGGAGATGTTTAAGACCCACCTGGATGTGTTCCTGTGCAACTTGGTCTAGGTGATCCTGCTGTGGTGGGGGGATTGAACTGGATGATCTTTCAAGGTCCCTTCCAAACCATAATGATTCTATGATTCCCTGATCTCCTGGAAGCCCATGGGGAGATGTTGGTAAGCAATTTTATGCCCCACCAAGAGCCAGAGCTTGGCTACTCAGCCTCCAAAGCAGTCCCCTGCAAATCTGGGCTAGCAAAGCAAGGCACCAACAACCTGTGATGTCTGGAAGCAACCACCAAAACTGTGACCAAGATCTTTCTGTCTGAGCCACCTGGCCTTGATGCTGCCCTCAGCACCACAGGCTAGGTGACAGTGTGGGGACCTCCGCTGCCTCCCCTCACCTGCCAGGGATCTGTCTGCTGCAGGGTCTTTCAAAATGGGCAGAGTCTCTCTGCATTTATTGAACCACCCCTTGCACAACCACGTGTTTGGCTTTCGTGGGGCTCCTAAGAGCTTTAGACAGGTGCCCAGAGAGAGGAGAAGCATCCAGTCTCCGTTGCTGAGACTCAGAGTGAGACACTGCAACGCTATGAAAGCCTAAGAGCCTGGGGAGACTGCCTGATTATGGCATAAAAACCATCCCTGAAATGCTGGATTTGAAAGAAGCACCCTTAGCCCTGGAAAAACTCATTAGAAAGTCGTTAGTAGGTGGGACGGACGTGGCAGAAGGAGGTGGATGTTTGGGTAATGGACCTTGCGTACGCACAGCAGGACCTCCTGGCGATGCCGTTCCGGTGCAAGGTCGCAGCGGCTAAACAATTTCATTGCCAGCCGACAGAGACCCCATCGAGTTCCAGGAATGAAGCGGGGTGCTGCCGTGCAGACATCCCACTACTGCCTACAGAAACAAGAAATATATATATATATATAGCCTATCACTTTGTTTTGCCCCAGAGTTAGTCTTGTAAAAGGAGCTTCCTACCTTTTCCAGCATTCCCACGCGCCAGCAGTCCTGCAGACCAGTGCTCGTGGCTGCTGCAGAGCGGGGACTAGCGGCACAGCCTGGGCAGGATGGCTGGTTTTGGTCCAAAACCTGTCAGTGAGGTCTGATCCACCCACACGCAGCTCAGCACGGTTGATCTGCCATCAGCCAATGGGTAGGTCTGCTGGAAGGAAACACACAGCATCATATGTGTCCACAGGAGTTGGGAGGGGATTGTCCCCCTGTGCTCAGCGCCGGGGAGGCTGCACTTTGAGTGCTGGGTCCAGTTTTGGGCACCTCAGGGCAAGGGAGACATCGAGGTGCTGGAGAGAGGGCAGAGGAGGGCAAAGGAGCTGGGGAAGGGGTTGGAGAATCAATCTGATGAGGAGAGATGGAGGGAGTTGGGGCTGTTCAGTTTGAGGAAGAGGAGGCTGATTCTATGATATGTTGCTAATTCACCCTGTCCTTATCAAATACTCCTGTGGCTTTGCTAGGAAATCATTTTTCAGAGTACTTGGCACAGCCTTTGCCCTGTCATCACCTGCTGCACCGTGGTGAATCTGACTTCAGTTTGCTCAGAGTGGGGCTGCCATGGAACTCCACACCTCCTTGGATTGCCAAGGGAAGCTCACATCCATCAGGGCTTGGTTCACAGAACCACAGAACATTGGGGATTGGAAGGGACCTCAAAAGATCATCCAGTCCAGTCCCCCTGCCACAGCAGGATCACCCAGACCAAGTCACACAGGAACACATCCAGATGGTTTTCAAACACCCCCAGAGAAGCAGACTCCACAACCCCCTGCACAGCCCATTCCAGTGTGATGACTTCTGTGTCCAGCCAAATGGTTTGCTGCACACAAGGGCACGGTTATGTCCAGAGCACTTAAAGCCTTTTGATTTATCAGAGGTCTGGCTGTGGAGGTTGCCTGGGAGAGCGCAGAGCCCTGGAGAGCTGAAGTCACCAGGATGGGGTCGGAGCTGCTGTGTGATGCTCCCTGATGCCTGTTCTGAAAATGCTCTCGTATAGATGAAACAAAGCATCTTTGACCAAGGCATGCAAGTGCCTGGTCTCAAAATGTCCCTGAAGCTGTACAAGATAAGGTGGAGCACAACCTCCTTCATCTCTGCAATGTGACCGAGGCTGTCACACTCCCTGCAGATGCTGCAGCCCCGGCAGAGCCAGGGGAAGCCTGGTGCTGGCTGCAAGCTGAGCAGACCAGGGGTTTTTCTGGGTGGCATCTGCTTCTCATCAGCCTGTAACTGACAGTTTATATCCATTTTACACAAACCAGTAACCACACCATTGTGGTAGCTGGAATGGTCTCTGGTAAATAATAAGCACTTTCATGACAAACAAACAGCAGCTTCTTTTATTTTCTACTCCCACCCAGCTGCAGTCACCAGCAAAAAGACTGTGCAAAGGTCAGGCAGGTTTGCTTCACATCCAGAGCAGCTCTTGAAGCCGCCCACCAGTTCCCAGTTATATTTTCCTACTCTTTTCCAACACCCCTGAAACATTTACGGGGAGAGACTGACGTAAACTGGTTGCCCACTCACCTGGGTTGCAGTGACCTGAATCTCCACACCCACTGACAGCCAGGAGGACAGGACCTCCCCTCTTGCTGTATCTCTGTGGCTGGGGCTCTGTCAGGGTTTCAGAAGCATTTTGTGTGCTCACTCACAGGGGCAAACACGGGGTGAGGTGGGAGATACCAAACGGCACATAAAGCTCAGGCTGCTGTTGCCCTTCTGAATGCATTGATAACGCGTCGATAATGCTGCCACTAAACACATAACTAGAGTGGAGCTGAGTTTCTTGGAGGATAAATTCCCAGTCTAACCTTGGCTGTAGCCTGAAATAGCTGCATGCAGGCAAAAACCATCTGAGGAGGAAACCTCTGCTAGGAGGGCTTGCCTGGGAACCTCCCCGATGCAGGTGGCTCAGAGGGAGGGCTGGGTGCCTGCCAGGACTTGTCCTGTTCTTTGGATTCAATTCCCAGAGTAACTGCAGGAAAATTCCTGGCCCTTCTGCATAGAAAAACAAATCAGCCTTTCCCTATAAGAGGTTAAGTCTCAAAACACCCACTGGGGAGCAAACCCTGGGTGCAAGAAGCATTACAGACCCGAGGGGGAAAAAGACCGAATGGCCGTAAAACTTCTCGCTGGGTCTCCCTGGACCCCTTTCCTCTCATCCAGAGCAAATGAAGTGACAGTGCTGAGCTCAGATGGCTTGCTAGGGCTTCCTCTGCTGCATCCAGGCTGTTTCAGCGAGGTGGCCAGCAAGGGTGTGAATTCAGTCGATGGTACCAGCGGTGCCTGGATCTGTGTGAGGGTCAGCAGTCACCTCCACGTGCAGTACGAAGCTGTTTGTGCAGACCTGGCCGCTGCATCTGGGGCCACCAACTTGCCTTCATCACTCTCATTTCTCCAGGGAGAAGAGCTTTGCACTGTCCACCTCTCGAGTGATTTCTCCCTAAAGGGTGTAAGAACCCTCTTAAATTTTGTGCACAACCACAGCACCCAGGAACCTGAACTGCAGCTTCAGGTCCCACTGTGATATTTAGCTGCATCAGCTTTTGCTGCTGTTAAATGTTAATAAACCAGGGAACAAATGGGAACTGCCTTCATGCCCTTAGGGGAGCAGGTGTGGGATGGACATGGTTAGCACATGAAGGGGCCTCCAAATGCAAACACAGGCTTGTGATTATTCACTGGAGAATTGATGGGAAAGACCAGGAGAAAGATGTGCACAGGAACCTGTCCAGACAGGTTTTAAACATCTCCAGAGAAGGAGACTCCACAGCAAGGGGCAATGGGTGTAGGCTGGAACATAGGAGGTTCCATATAAATATAAGAAGGAACATCTTCACCATGAGGGGGACAGAGCACTGGAACAGGCTCCCCAGGGGGGTTGTGGAGTCTCCTTCTCTGCAGACATTTAAAACCCACCTGGAGGTGTTCCTGTGTGACTTGGTCTAGGTGATCCTGCTGTTGCAGGGGGATTGGACTAGATGATCTTTTGAGGTCCCTTCCAATCCCTAATGCTCTGTGATTCTGTGAACACCCCTAAGCAGCCTCTTCCAGTGCTCTGTCACCTTCACTGGGAAGAACTTCCTTCTCCTACTGATGTAGAACCTCCTCTGTTCCAGCTCACACCCACTGCCCCTTGTCCAATCATTAGATGCCACTGAGCAGAGCCTGGCTCCATCCACCTGACACCCACCCTTCACATATTCATCAACATTAATAAGGTCACCTCTCTGCCTTCACTTCTCCAAGCTCAAGAGACCCAGCTCCCTCAGCCTTACCATCTTGGCAGCTCACAAATTCCATCAAAGCAGAGAAAACAAAAGCCATCCACACGTACGTTAATAAATGCAGGTTCAGCCCTTGAAGCCTCTCTGCTGTGTCCACACAATCCGTTCCCCGTGACAGCAGCACAGGCACACCTGCCGTGAAATAGAACTTCAGTGGCACGAGACAAGTATGTTATTGGCAGCTGAATCTCTTGCACATGAACATCTGTCTTCAGGCACCACCCAGGAAATATGCTGCTGAAGGAGCACCAATGAGTTTAGCAAGACAACCATAGCCTGAAGACAAACACTTCCCTCACCTTGTTATTCCCATATTATGATTATACATGTGATGGGAAGATGCTGTTGGCCCTCTTGGCCACAAGAGCACACTGCTGGCTGCTCATGGTCATCCTGCTGTCCACCAGGACCCCCAGGTCCCGCTCTCCAACAGGTCAGTCCCCAACCCAAGCACACACTTGGATTGGCCTCCACTAGCACTTAACCAAAAGCCACTGCTCAGGTATTTATAGGGGGGCGAGTTGTTGGCTTGTGTTGAGTGAGTCAGGTTTCCCTCCGGTGCCGTTCAGACAAGCTGCAGAGATTAACTGGCTTATGAGGTGCAGTAAAACCTGCCATGGGATGCCCATAACTGACAGCTCTAGTCACAACACAAGCAGCAGCCGTGTAATCCTAAACTCTAGTGGAAAGTGTGATCTATCAACACTTGGGTTTTGGCAGATTTACGTAGAGCAACTGGTGTGAGAGAGCCTTGGTCCCTCACTGCTTGCCCTTGGTAATTCATCAAGCATCAATAACTGCACAGAAAACCAACTGGCACCACAGTAGTCAATAATTAAATAGAAACTCATTTTCAGCCCACTTCTTTTTTCCCAAATCACAATAATGCAGAAGAGACACAATAAAAACCATTAATCCCAGTTAGGTTCTGGAATCAGAATGAAAGGAGCACATTGCACATTCATGAAGAACACAGGAAGGCTCCAAACACTGAAATGCCACCAGCTCACAGCTTCCTTGGATGCTGGGGAGTTGCTGGGGCGACCAGAGCTTGGGTCCCTCACAGTGTCCCTCCTGCACGAGGCATAAGGGGGGCTTGAGGCTGGGTGTCTGCCCTTGGTACTCACCCAGTGAATCTTGACAGCCCTTCTGTTCTCCCCTCTTGACTCCACAGACATCACGTTATCACCCTGCTGGACCCACAACCTCCATCATCCCTCCCAGCTCAAAGCACCAGCTTGATTTGGCAGCCAAAACAACATCTCCTGGGAGCACAGGGGGAACATTGAGCTGAGCTGCAAGAGGTTAACTGAAAGGACATGAGACACGGAGGATGGGAAGACACTTTGACTTGTCACGTCAGACTGAAGCTTTGTGTGAAATTCCAGTCGCGGTCCAACCCACTATTTCAAATAGCAGGCACACTGACATCTTTGAAGCTGAACCACAGGCTCCAGAGGAGCAGAAGGAAAGCAGAAGCACCCAACATCTCCCTCATGCAACATCTACACCTTTTCTCATTGGAAAAATCACATTGGACTTCACAAGTTGTATTTTCCTCCTGTCTTCTCTGGAGATGTTTAAGACCTGCCTGGACGTGCTCCTGTGTGACTTGGTCTAGGTGGTCCTGCTGTGGTGAGGGGATCAGACTAGATGATCTTTTGAGGTCCCTTCCAATCCTTAATGTTCTGTGACACTATGATTCTTTGACTTTGAGGAGGACAAGATGAAGACTCGGAGGTTACACCATGACCTTTTGCCCAGAGGAAGTTAGGCTGGATATTAGGAAATCTTCACTGAAGGCATTATCACAGAACATCAGGGATTGGAAGGGACCTCGAAAGATCATCCAGTCCAACCCCCCTGCTGCAGCAGGACCACCTAGACCAAGTCGCACAGGAACACATCCAGATGGGTTTTAAACATCTCCAGAGAAGGAGACTCCACAACCCCCATGGGCAGCCCTTATCCCAGTCAGATATTTTCTAACTTTACTTTTTTTAAACCATCTATTCGACTCGGTTTATTTTTACTCCCATGTCCCTAATGTAGCTTGAAATTAACGCCGCCGGTTTATTTCTGTCCCAGTGTCCTCAGTGATGTCTGCACAGTTTGAGGAGAGAAATAATTACAGGCTGCTGCACAAGAGCACAACAGGCTGGTGTCGTTGCATCCCGGGCAATCTCCAGATTTGCCTGGAATTCGTAGCATCTGGGGTGGGTTTTGGTGTTAAAGATGTTTGAGCTGAAGGTTTTTGCTCTAGACAACACAAGAATGTAAATCAGACCAGAAGGCAAGTGGTTTCCTACTGTTCCAAAGCAACACTTGCAGGGCCTTGTGCAGCACCAGAAACCACAGGAGAAAAGGGTTGAAGGGGTCTGTCCCTGCTGCCACCCGTCCCTCGTCCAGGGATTTTGGGACCCAAGTAAGGAATAGGAATATTTACACAGAATCACAGGACATCAGGGGTTGGAAGGGACCTTGAAAGGTCATCCAGTCCAATCCCCCTGACACAGCAGGATCACCTAGACCAAGTCGCCCAGGAACACATCCAGGTGAGTCTGGAACATCTCCAGTGAAGGAGACTCCACAACCCCCCTGGGCAGCCTGTTCCAGTGCTCTGTCACCCTCACTGGGAAGTAGTTCCTTCTCGTATTGATGTGGAACCTCCTCTGTTCCAGCTGACACCCACTGCCCCCCATCCTATCACTAGATGCCACTGAGCAGAGCCTGGCTCCATCCTCCTGACACCCACCCATCACATATTTATAGACATCAGTGAGGTCACCCCTCAGTCTCCATTTCTCCAAGCTCAAGAGCCGCAGCTCCCTCAGCCTTTCCCCATCAGGGAGCTGTTTTACTCCCTNGCGCCGAAAACTACTTACAGACTCTTGTTGCACAAAGACAGCCACCATAAAAACACTTCTTTGTTGACCAGCAGAGCTACTCTGAGGAAATATCTGTGAAGGTACTGAGCACAAAAAAGTGGATGGACTTTTCTTACTGTTGCACAAATAAATCTCACTGCAGAGGTTGCGTTGGACAACTAGGGAGCCTCAGCTCTGCAGACCTCTCCACTTTGCAGGAGGCAGGACCTGTGCTGCTCTGTGTGCTCTCCCACGTGGTCTTCAGTCATCTAGAAAAAAAACCCAAGGTCAGAGATGGGCTTTGCTGAAGGAGGGGAGCACATCCCTGATGAGGAAAGGCTGAGGGAGCTGGGTCTCTTGAGCTTGGAGAAGAGGAGACTGAGGGGTGACCTCATTAATGTCTATAAATATGGGAAGGGTGGGCGTCAGGAGGATGGAGCCAGGGTCTGCTCAGTGTCATCTAGTGACAGGACAAGGGGCAGAGGGTGTGAGCTGGAACAGAGGAGGTTCTTTGGAACAAGCTGCCCAGGAGGGTTGTGGAGTCTCCTTCTCTGGAGATGTTTGAAACCCACCTGGACGTGTTCCTGTGTGACTTGGTCTTGGCGTGCGACTTGCTGCTCTAGCTGACAAGCCCCCTCTTTTGCTCTGCTTTCCCAGGGATCCTTTCCTGCTCCCATTAATTCTTATCTCCTGGTTCGGAGGGCTCTCTGCTCTGCTAAACAACAGGCAGACCCAACAGGAGCCACGTTTCTGGTGAGGAGGGCAGCAAATGCCTCGAAAGGAAAGACAACAATCCCATGTAAATGTCTTTCTGCGCTGCCCCTTGCTCAGTCTGGCCCCCAGCCTGCTATTCCCAGGCTCCAAGTGCACCAGCTGAAGGCTTTCAGTGCTCTGTCTACAGTCACATCCAGCTTTTTCTCCCCCATCCTGCCTGCAAATTAATCCAGCATCCCCTGGGGTAAAGCTGTCACTCAAACCACTCCTGCCAGCAGCTCGTGAGGCTCTTGGCTAGCTCAGCAGTGCAAGTGCTGGTCCCCAACCTCATCACCTCCGTGAGGACACCGCTGCACGGTGCCACGCCGGGCTGGGCACAGGTCATGCCGCCCCATGGCACAAAGCTGTGGGGATTTTACCTCTCCAGCAGGAGCTGTGCTAAGGGCTTGCCCTCATTCATCACCCAGGAGGGACAGAAGCACTTTGGCCACCTCCATCCAGATGGGTCGTGCTCCCCTTCACACGCTCGAAGATGCAGAAACATTAGTTAATAGCGCTTCCCAGTCTGGCTGCTCTGAGGGGAAACTGCTAGTCCAATGAATAATTAATCCTGCAAGTGACACCCTCCTCTCTTTTCTTTCCTGACTTCAAGATTCGATGTCACTTGCAAGCTCTGGATCCAGCTGTCCCCATCCTTTTTCTAAGCTGACAACCGCATTGAGCGACCATCCCCATGGCTCTCCCACAGAAGGTGAGAGCGCTGGTCCACCGGGCGATGGTGGCTCCAAAACCAAACATTTTCTTTCCTTCTTGATTCAGACAGAAAGGTCACAGAAGTCTGTTTGCTCTGCCCACCATCTGCTTCCTCCACTCGATCAATGCATTTCGACCAGACAATCAAGGCGTCGGAGCTGCCGTCTCTAAGGCAGAACCTTCCCTCTGCACTCCCAGCACAGACAGGGCCACTGCTCCTGGGGAGCTTTTACCCTCAGGAGAGCCAAGGCATGGCCAGGAAGAGGTTAGATTTGCTTCAAGCCCCAAAGCATTGGCTTTGGGTGGCACAGCCTCAGCAGGATGAAGGAGCATCCTTGTGGGAAAGCAAGTCCTGCCTGGCTGGTGGAGTCCAAAACCTGCTGGAAACAGCTCCCTGGCTGATACTGTCATCTACTGCAAATGCCACTGAGACAACTATCAGCCAAACAGCCCAAAGCCTTGGCCTCAGTCACCTACAGTGGAATAAGAGAAACTGCTTTCACTGTGATTTTTAGGTTACAGGAGCTGCTCCAGTGCTTTCACAAGATCAGAAGGTCCTCCCACCCCACAAGAGACATGTACCCTTCCTTGCAGGGCTTGCAAATTGTTTTCTTCTCTCTTACAAAGCTTCTTAAAGGATAATATCTGAGGGTAATTCATTTTCTAGTTTATCTGCAGAGAGCTTGAGTAGAGATAATTGTGTTTTACAGTGCTTGGGAGAATCCAGAGAGCAGTTCAATGTCAGCCCTTCTGCTGAGGGGATCCAGCCTGGCACATTAAATGCCAATAAACACCCTGGAGGTGCACAGCTCTCGGCACGTGCTAAAGCATCACCTTGTAAGTGTCATTTTAGTGGTGACTTCTTTGCCATTAATTCAAAACCACGCTTGCCGTCGCGTGTGAAGCGGGCAAAGTGCTGAACCAACAGCCCTGGAAGCAGTGCTTTGCTCAGAGGAGCCTCCCAGATGCAGCATCAGCTCCTGCAGAACAGGCTCACCACCACAGCTCCACGTCTGTCTGGGCACCCCTGCATCACCTGGTACCCTCCTCACTGACCCAAATTCTCAGTTCCTCTTTATAATATCTTAGGCACCACAAGCTTCTTGTTTTCTTCTCAAAATAGATAGATCAGAATAAAACCTGCAAGTTAACTGTTAGATTGCCTGGCTATGAAAGACCTGTCAAAAGACACGTCTAGATACGTGTACCAAGGACCAGTGGGATACAGCAACAGCCGCCACGACCACGTCAAGTCAGCCCTGAGTTTTCCACACTGAAGCACAGCCTTCTCACAGCCATGGAATGAGACTGGAGTGCCCCCCATGGCCCAAGGAGCAGGAGAGGTCCCCATCTTGCCCTCACACCCTGAGCATCCACCCTGGGGAGGGCTGGCAGGGATGCACACACCCTCAGCCAGGAGCAGGATTCACTGCACACACCATGGCCTGGATTCAGCTGGGATAGAGTTAATACTCACAGGAAGGTGAGAGAGGACACAGCATGATAGGTGACCCGATCTAGCCAAGGGATATTCAGTACCAGATCATAGAATCATTGGGGATTGGAAGTGACCTCGAAAGATCACCCAGTCCACCCCCCCTGCCACAGCAAGGTCACCTAGACCAAGTCACACAGGAACACGTCCAGGTGGGTCTTAAACATCTCCAGAGAAGGAGACTCCACAAGCCCCCTGGGCAGCCCCTACCAGTGCTCTGTCACCCTCACTGGGAAGAAGTTCCTTTTCATATTGATGTGGAACCTCCTATGTTCCAGCTCACACCCACTGCCCCTTGTCCAATCATTAGATGTCCCTGAGCAGAGCCTGGCTCCATCCTCCTGACACCCACCCTTCACATATTTATAGACATTAATGATGTCACCCCTCAGTCTCCTCTTCTCCAAGCTCAAGAGACCCAGCTCCCTCAGCCTCTCCTCATAAAGGAGGTGCTACATTTCCTGCATCATCCTCGTTGTCCTATGCTGGACACTCTCCAGCAGCTCCACATCCCTCTTGAACTGAGTGGCCCAGAACTGCACACAATACTCCAGATGTGGTCTCACCAGGGCAGAGTAGAGGGGGAGAAGAACCTCTCTCAACCTGCTAACCACCCCCCTTCTGATCCACCCCAGGATGCTGTTTGCCCTCTTGGCCACAAGAGGGCGACACTGCTCGCTCACAGCCATCCTGCTGGCCACCAGGACCCCCAGGTCCTTTCTCCTGCGCTGCTCTCCAATATGACTTGGTCTAGGTGACCCTGCTCTGGCAAGGGGATTAGACTAGATGATTTTTCAAGGTCACTTCCCACCCCGATGTTCTGTGATTCTGTGACAACACGCTCAGACAGTGGGGGAGGAGGGGTCGCAGCTCAGGAGTCGGCTGAGCATCGGGTTCCGGGTGTTGGGCAGTTGCATTAGGCATTAATAAATACATACATTATTTATTACTACTATTGCTATTATTATTTATTTCTTGTCCTGTCCTATCAAACCACTTTTTTTCTGATTCTCCAACGCATCCCACCAGCAGATAAGGAACAAGCAAGCAGCTTCCTGGTGCTCAGTTGCCAGGTGGGGTTAAACCACGACACACCAGCCAAGTTCTCCAAATTTTCATAATTCATGTGGCCAGCACTAATTTACTGCTTAATTACCTGCTTGGGAAGTGGTCTTTCTCCTGACAGAACATACTGCTGATACCAGACAGGGCCAGCACAAGCAGGGTCACAGGAAGGGCAGCAGGAACCTGGGCCTGTAAGAGTAGACTGTTCTCACCTCTTCTATTTCCAGTAATCAATTGTTATTTAATTAGAATTTATCAACCACAACACCTGTTTAATTAATACATGAGTTAAAAACATTAATTAAAATACACCTGGTTAAAAGCCTTCGAGGGCTGATAACGTCACAACTATTCCCAGGCTTCATCATTTCTGTTCTCCAACACTGTCTGTAAAAATCAATTGGCACTTAATTAACCTGGTGCCATTGTCCTCTTAAATCAAAACCAAAAGAACTTTGGACACCCAATTCCATCTGTTAACAAGCCTAATGAATAAAATAGCCAAAGCCCCAACTCTGTTTTCATAATAAAGTGTCTTGAGGACAGTTCCTGTCTCCAGCTTCTTGTAAAATGAGTCAACAGATCCTTCCTGAGAGATACAGGAGGGCACTGCTCTCTTATGAAACTGCTACAGGAGGGTGAGAGGAGATGCTGGTCCTCCGTGCCAGCCTTCACCCAGCCATGATTGCTCCACAGGTGAACAACGGTCACCCAAATCCGTTCCCAATGGGCCACCTTGCTTTGTGCAATCCCTAACGATTCTGTCATCCAGTATCTCAGTCATAATCCCAGCACGTAAGACCTGGCAGCCACCTGACCTTGTACTTACTTCCATCTGCTAAAGCAGCCAACGGGCAATTTAAGGGGGTTGGCAGCTCAGGACTGAGCCTCTGGGCTGGAGACCACCTGCATGTGACACCTCAAGCCTTTTCCTTTCACAGCAGCTAGGGCTGCAGTTCCACCAGGGGCATCTGGAAGGTAGGGATGTGCTCGTCCTGCTCCCTCAGCCTTTCCTCATCAGGGAGATGCTCTACTCCCTTCATCGTCCTCACGGCTCTGCACTGGACTCTCTCCAGTAGTTCTGTCTCCTTCTGGAACTGAGGGGCTCAGAACCAGACACAATTTATATTGTCATTTCTCACCAAATCCTTTGTCATTATTTCAGAGTTCAGCCTTTTCTAGGCTGGAAGGGACCTCTACAGGTCATCTAGTCCAACGTTCCCACACAGGGACAACTCCTCCTAGGTCAGGTTGCTCAAACCTTCATCAAACCTGACCTTAGATGATTCCATTTAAGGATGTGGCCCCCACCACCCCCCCAGGCAGCCCATTCCAGCCATCACCCACCCTCACACTGAAGAACTTCTTTCTAGAATCCAGCCTAAGCCTGTCCTTCCCCAGCTTGAACCCGCTGCTCCTTGTCCTACCTGTACAAACACTCTCTGCCTGGAAGCACATCTGGTGGTCCCCCCTTTGCAGGGTCTACAGACCACAGAATCACAGAGCATTAGGGATTGGAAGGGACCTCAACAGATCATCCAGTCCAATCCCCCCACCACAGCAGGACCACCAAGTTTATTTCACAGACTATATAAAGTGCTAAACACCAAAACAGTGGCCAATCAGGAGAATTAAGCGTGTGAAAGGGGTGTTAAGCCAATGTCAAAGATCTTTTGGAGAGACAGAACTTCTGTGCAGCAGCAGCACGGCTGGATTAACTTTACAACAAGAGGAAATTGGACTGGATTTCCACAGAGTCAGTCGTGTTATTCTAGCCGGCCGCGTGACTAACGGCGAGTGACTGCTGAAGGCCTCATTCATGCTTGGCTTAGCCCAAATTAATGTGAGTGATCACCCAGCCTCTGTGCTCCAGCAGAACTTCCTGGGCCTCCTGGGCTCATTTATACAGAGCCTCACTTTTTAAGGAGGTTGACCCCAGGCAGAAGGAAACAGCAGCTGAAGCCTTTGAAGGTTCCACAGTTCATAGGCCTCTCCTCTGGACAACCAGCTCCAACTTCAGATTTGAAGGGCTAGAAGTCTACGGTCCGAGGTACCGTGGAAGGTCCAGCTGGGCTCTCTCATGTTTGGCACATGATTACAATGACTTGAAGAGTTGTTCCTTTCTCAGGGTGGCTCATTTCACCCTGTGCTCCACGTGGATCATCAGAGCATCCCACACCGTGGCTAGTGCTGCACTCGGGATTCGCTGCTGGCTCTCCGTGAGGAACATCCCTGGCTCCCCAAGGAGCTGTGAATTAAGCTGCTGATGAATAGCCCCTTTCTGCCAAGCACCTGAGGAACCTGAGAAGACCATATGGGCTGTGAAAATGACAATATGCACATCAAGTGCTGTTTGTGTTTGCTCTGAGAAAACGAGTTGGCACAGACTGACATCGGTGTCAGCACGAGGAAAGCTGCAGGAGAAATGTACTCTGGGGACTCATCCTAGGAGGCAGAACCCATCCAGGAGCAGGTGACTCCTCTCCCTCTTGCTCCTCCTGCCCCACTGCATCAGAAATTTTCTCTCACAGGAGCAACTCACTGACTAAAGGTAATTGCCATGGAAAGTCTTGACTCTTCCTTCTCCTCACCCTCACCCAGGTACAACACTAGAAGCAGTGGAAACAATCCACGTGCACGTGCAGAAGCAGGGAGACAGCTTCCTGTGGTGCTCACCTCTGGAGCAGGCAGAACTAAGACCAGCATTTTTCCTTCACTTATGGCAACTGGTTGTGGTGCTACAGACCACCACCAATGCTCCTCACCAATTGCTCACGTGCTCTTTATGTTATCAGTTGAAACACCTACCCCACTGAGTCAGGGGAGCCTGCCTTCCATAAATCATGGAATCATTAGGAATTGGAAGGGACCTTGAAAGGTCATCTAGTCCAATCCCCCATCATCTAGTCCAATCCCCCATCATCTAGTCCAATCCCCCATCATCTAGTCCAATCCCCCATCATCTAGTCCAATCCCCCATCATCTAGTCCAATCCACAGGAGGTATCTGCAAGGCTGAGTGCCTTTTGTTGTTTCAAGATCTGGTAACGCTTGAATCCAACAGCCACTTCCCACCTTCACTGGAGATGTTTAAGACCCACCTGGATGTGTTCCTGTGTGACTTGCTCTGGGTGATCCTGCTGTGGCAGGGGGATTGGACTGGATGGTCTTTTTAGGTCCCTTCCAATCCCCAATGTTCTGTGATTCTGTGATTATCGCAGTTTGTCCTGCTCTGAAAGTCAATCCAGCCACCCTGCCCCCAGCCTGCAGTGTTGCCTGGGATTGTTGTGACGAAGGAGCGACAGTCTTTCATTCCTTGGGTCAAGCCAAGTCATTTTTAAGCAAGCCAAGACTTCCAAAAAATCACTTTAAATCACAACCAAGAGTGTTTTCCTCCTGAATCTGAAGAGAGGAAGCACTGCAGAGTAGAAAACCCCAAAGGACAATTGCCCTTCTGTCCCATGAAGGTTTTCGAACACCTACTTCACCAAAGTCCATCCTTCTTTGCAAAATCCAGTGCCCTTTGGCATTGGGCAACATCTGGCTACTCACAACATTAACAGAGCAGTGGAGAAGAGAGACAGAAGACTAACCTGACTTCAAACTATGGAGCCAGCTCGTCCTTATTAATCAGTTCAATAAAAGAACAGCCAAGAGAGGTTTCCCTAAGTGACAGTATTTGAAGGATATTTTGAGAGGCTCAGGGAAGTAAAATCTACTTTACACGGTCAGAACAAAAGTATCTGGGAAAACCAGGTGTCTAAAAGCCTGTCATGCACAAGAGTTTCCCTTAGTGACCCTCTCTGACCATCATATCCTCGTTTCACACAGCGGGTAGGTGAACATGCTCTCACACACAGGCTCTGGCACCATCTAGCTTGTGCCTAAGGTAACTAAGCTCCATCACTTTCTCCTCAGCACACAAGTCCCTCATCAGGCAACTTCCTTTAAGTCACAGAATCACAGACCGTTAGGGATTGGAAGGGACCTCAAAAGATCATCCAGTCCAATCACAGGATCACCTAGACCAGCTCACACAGGAAAACATCCAGACAGGTTTTAAATGTCTCCAGAGAAGGAGACTCCACAACCCCCCTGGGCAGCCTGTTCCAGTGCTCTGTCACCCTCACTGGGAAGAAGTTCCTTCTCAGATTGATGTGGAACCTCCTCTGTTCCAGCTCACACCCATTGCCCCTCATCCTATCACTAGATGACATTTAGAAGAGCCTGGTTCCATCCTCCTGACACCCACCCTTCACAGGAGGTCACTCCTCAGTCTCCTCCAAGCTCAAGAGACCCAGCTCCCTCAGCCTCTCCTCATAAGGGAGGTGCTCCACTTCCTTCATCATCTTCGTTGCTCTGCGCTGGACTCCCTCCAGCAGCTCCATCTCCTTCTTGAACTGAGGGGCCCAGAACTGGACACAATACTCCAGGTGTGGTCTCACCAGGGCAGAGTAGAGGGGAAGAAGAACCTCTCTTGATCTGCTAACCACCCCTCTTCTGATCCACCCCAGGATGCTGTTTGCCCTCTTGGCCACAAGAGGGCGACACTGCTGGCTCCTGGTCATCCTGCTGGCCGCCAGAACCCCCAAGTCCCTTTCCCCTACACTACACTCCAACAGCTCAGTCCCCAGCCTATACTGGTACCTGGGGTTGTTCTTGCCCAGATGCAAGACTCTGCACTTACTCTTGTTATAGCTCATTAGATTTCTCTCTGCCCTGGGGAACACCACTGGTCACTCCAGAAATGAGTATTTCCAGGCATGATCAAGATCATCCATACCTGGAAGGCTGACAATAGTCTGGGAATAGGGGAAAGCAGAACTGACTTTTTTGCAAGCAAGATCTACCAAAGCAAGAAAAAAAGAATTGCTTTTCAAAGCAACAAGGTCCTGTGAGACTCCAGACTAGTCCAGAGGCATGATTTTCATGAAAGGGCACCCTGTAAAGGCTTAAGACACCTGGAAGTAGATGGAGACCCAACAGCTCTATCAAAAACAAGACTAATTCTCGAATAGTCAGCACCAGTCAGAACTGGCTCATAGGAAACTCTTCTTCTTGGGGTCATGCAAGGCCACAGTTTTAATGCTGTAAGTACCCTACTGAACATCTTCACGGCTCATCTATCCTGCTCTGCTTCCAGGTGGAGTGTCCTGCAACAGTGAGACACACTGGGTCACAGAAAACTTGTAGGAAACTTTGGGGCCCTGAATCTTCAACCTGCAGATCTTACAGCCCCTTTCTTAATCTCGAGGCAGAGAGCAATAGCCCAGAAATCAAGAAACAAAAGAGTGAAGCTTAAGACAAAACCAGAGTCCCTACAGTGAAACACGGAGGTGCTAGTAGGCATTAACTGTGACGACTCGTCATCACTTTGTGCTTTTTCTTCCCCAAATGTGTGTGCTGACCCTGTCCCCAGGATAAACATACAGTAGAGGAGGGAAGAGCGCAGCAAACACAGATCTCTTCACGTAACACTCACTGAGTCCCATCCTTAAGAGGACCCTCTTGGCCAAAGCAGAGATGATGTAGATATAAGATCATAGAATCATTAGGGATTGGAAGGGACCTCAAAAGATCATCCATTCCAATCCCCCTGATACACAAGAATCACCTAGACCACGTCACACAGGAACACGTCCAGGTGGGTTTTAAATGTCCCCAGACAAGGAGACTCCACAACCCCCCTGGGCAGCCCCTTCCAGTGCTCTGTCACCCTCATTGGGAAGAAGTTCCTTCTGATATTTGTATAGAACCTCTTATGTTCCAGCTCACACCCATTGCCCCTCATCCTATCACTAGACGACACTGAGAAGAGCCTGGCTCCATCCTCCTGACATCCACCCTTCACATATTTATAGACATTAATGAGGTCACCTTTCAGTTTCCTGTTGTCCAAGCTCAAGAGACCCAGCTCCCTCAGCCTCTCCTCATAAGGGAGGTGCTCCACTTCCTGCAATATCCTCATTGCTCTACGCTGGACTCCCTCCAGCAGCTCCATCTCCTTCTAGAACTAAGGGGCCCAGAACCAAACACAATACTCTAGATGTGGTCTCACCAGTGCAGAGTAGAGGGGGAGAAGAACCTCTCTCCATCTGCTAACCACCCCCCACTACTGATCCACCCCAGGATGCTGTTGGCCCTCTTGGCCACAAGAGGGCGACACCGCTGGCTCATAGTCATCCTGCTGGCCACCAGGACATCCAGGTCCCTTTCTCCTACACTACTCTCCAACAGCTCAGTCCCCAGCCTATAGTGGTTCCTGGGGTTGTTCTTACCCAGATGCCAGACTCTACACTTACCCTTGTTACACTTCATTACATTTCTCTCTGCCCAGCTGTACAGCCTGTCCAGGTCTCGCTGAACAGCAGCACAGCCTGCTTCACTTCCTAACGACATCCTCTTCATCTAGGTTGTCAGCGAGGACATGTGTCAGCCAAATGCATAATGAACTATTTGTAGTAATTTGATCTGAAGAGCTTTGCTCCAACCTCACGCAGGGCTCTGTGGATGTAACAAACTGTTCAGGACCCAACTGGTTTCAGGGATGAGCACGATGCTCGAGGCAGAAACCCCAGCCCGTGAGCGCTGCATTCTGGCGCAGCAGATTTCCTTCCTGACAGACCATGACCACTTCATAATTCCAGGGCACAACCATGAAGATTAATAAAAAGCAGAGAGAGGGTTTTAATCAGCACAGCCAGCTGGTCTGTGTTTTAGGTGCAAAGTGCTGACTACCCGCAGAGCACTCCGCCGGCTGAATGAACGTTGAACTCAAATTTGCAAACCCTGTGCGTGCAGGCACTTGGGATGTGTTTAGCATTAACCAGAAATTAAAACACCTGCCTTTAAACCAAAGAGCTCTGTTTTGATTCCTGTCCATAAAAGCCACTCTCTGCACATTACTAAGAAGATGACCTATTTTAAAAGTCATCCTTTGAAACTGGAGTCACGAGCTCCCTTTTGCTGGAGGGAGTAAAGCAGGGCACTGGATGGCTGCAAAACAACGAGTGGTGGGATCACAGAACGTTAGGGATTGGAAGGGACTTCCAAAGATCAGCTAGCTGGAGGCTGCTCATAGCCTGGGAGGAGGAAGATGAAGGTTTTTCCAATACAGGGTTGTGCAGCCAAAGAATGGGAGCTGTGGTCTGCAGGGAAGCAGCCCTGGGTGTCTGGGAGAAGGCAGCAGCTCTGTGAGAACCAACCCAGAATGGTGGCAGAGGGTGCAGCCCGGCTGCTGCTCCTGGACAGCAGATGTAGGCTGCTGCCAGATGCTGCTGGGTGGAGGGAGAAGGGGGGAAACAAGCTGGCTGGACTCAGGCCAAAGAGCAACAAAAGGCTTGTGTGCCATCACCACATCACCCTGCCCTGCTGACTGCCCAGCCTCCAGAACACCATAGCAACCAGGGTTAAAATTGGGTCAGGATTGGCAGTGTGAAACCTGCTATTTTGATTATAGGGCTTGGGCTTGTGCTGAAAATGCTCACTCGTGCTGTTTGGATTGAAAACACGCTGTTTGGGGAAGTTGGAGGGAGGAGAGAAGACTGTATTTATGAGGACATCAGTGCCTGAAGTGCTGTGAGTGTGTGAATCTCTCTAAACAGCTCTGGACCCAGATAAGATGCACTAGGACTGACTAAACTGCCTTAACATGTGATGAACCTCACTGCTGCTCTGTTGTGCTCAAATAAATCTGATCACTTGAGTCTCACTGGAGGTGCTGAGACTGGGCCAGGAGAGTACCCGAGCCCAAGCCCTCTGGTCAGAGCCTGAGGCATCAGCCAGGCTGCTGGTACCTGCTGCCGGGATGTGACCACTGCCCAGCACTCCTAAAGCTCAGTACACTACACCGCTGTCCTGCAGGTGAGTCCCCAGCCTACACTGGTACCTGGGGTTGCTCTTGCCCTTGTTACAGGTCTTTAAATTTCTCCCCACCCAACTCTCCAGCCTGTCCAGGTCTCAAAGAACAACAGTGAATGAATGAAGATGCTTCCCTGCTTCATGCCCTTCAGAATCAGCTCCTGGCAATGCAGTTCTCCTCAAACATGTTATTTTTCTCTTTCTTTTTTTTTTTTTTTTAATTTAAAAAATGAAACCAAGAGCCACACAACCCAGTCAGAGCCCTACAAAACATCCAGGGCCATTCACAAGTCTCTTTTCCGTATCAAGAGCTTCTTTGCCTGTTCCCCAAGGAACAGCATCCTAGTCGCACTGCCGATAAAAATAGAAGTAGTAATCAGTAAAAAAATATCCAGCAAAATAAGGATCCGTTGAGCAGACTGCAAACTCCTGCGGGAGAAACAGAAAGGAGGTTCACGTGGGGTCCTCTTCCAGCCCAAACGCTCTCAACCTTTCGTTGTGCTGCCGTTTGAGAAGCCTTACCGGTACCGCTACGCGGAAGTAGTACGCGCTGTCGTACAGCTTGGTCACGGGGAGAGTCCAGATGTGCTGACGGCCCTGGGTGATAAATGAGAGGAGAGATTAGAGAACCTTGTTCCACACCAAACTGTAGAGGACAGGCTCAGGAAACGTTTCCTTTACAAGTGTAGTGCAAAGACATTCGAGTACAAGGCTCGATCACACAACCACAGAATCAGAGGACATGAGGGATTGGAAGGGACCCCAAAAGATCATCCAGTCCAATCCCCCTGAAACAGCAGGACCACTCAGACCAAGTCACACAGCAACATGTCCAGGCAGGTTTTAAACGTCTCCAGAGAAGGAGACTCCACAACCTCCCTGGGCAGCCTGTTCCAGTGCTCCATCCCAAACCAAGTCACTTAGGAACAGATCCAGGTAGGTTTTAAACGTCTCCAGAGAAGGAGCTGTAGTCAAAGTATTTAAAGACAAAGTGTTGACTTGAAACCTTGCATGTGTTTGGTCTGATCAGCTCTGATCACCTTTGCAGGGTTTAGAGGGGAGGGGGAGAGGGGAGCACATGAGGATTTGTGTTAGAACTGTCTCCTAAGGCCCAGATTTTTATGAAGTCCAGCAAAAACCTGACTCTTACAAAAAGGTGGCATCTCACTGTGGTCATGCCAAAGCCAGCTGTGACTGGGAGACTCAAAGTACCTTTTGAAATTCTACTACCTTAGGGAATGGTAGAATGGTTTGGGTTGGAAGGGACTGCAAAGATCACCTAGACCAGTAGGTTCCATATGAGAAGGAATTTCTTCCCAGTGAGGGTGACAGAGCCCTGGAACAGGCTGCCCAGGGAGGTTTGTGGAGTCTCCTTCACTGGAGATGTTTAAAACCCACCTGGGCGTGTTCCTGTGTGACTTGGTGTAGGTGATCCTGCTGTGTCAAGGGGACTGGACTAGATGATCTTCTGAGGTCCCTTCCTATCCCTAATGATTCTATGATTAGTTTTGTAAGCCTATGGACCTTCTTTGCAAGTCCCTCAAGTGCACCATCAACAAAGCCAAGGGGACTAGATGACATTTGACTCATGAGATTGATGCTTTTATGGAAAGCAAACAGAGCTACCAGAACCCAACATCCTTCTGGAGAGTAAAGGAGAGTTAAAGCTAATTGCAAATGATTTAAATAATAAATAAATCAAATTATCTGGTTTTTCCTTGTTAAGTCTCAATGTTATTTTCAATTTTGCACAGTACCTTCAGCTTGAGAGATGACAAGAGAAGCACGTGCCGGACAGCGAATGAGAACGATCCCCACAAGCCAGAGTGAAGCTGCAGAAGTCCTACCTGTGTGGTTTCCAGGAAATCCTCCCCGATGTTTTGGCTCGAGAAGGGATAGGGGCAGTAATTCCCAAACGTGACTTTGCAGAGAAATATAATTAATGGTTCTGTGGTGCTTCAAGAAACAGACAGAAGTAAGGATCTGCCCAGTTGCTCTTAGATGTGAGAATCACATATAAAGCACAAAAGACATACAAGGTGAAGCCCAAGTCATTGGATTGTGGAGGAAAAGCAGAGGGGTTTACTTGGCTGGTTGGCAGGAGGCAAACCTAAGCCACCAACCTCTAAATTAGACTCATTCCTTCCCACAAGAAGGTGTTTTGCAGTAGAAAACCTCTTTACACATTTACAGCCCACTGCCCCTTGTCCTACCACTAGATGCCCCTGAGCAGAGCCTGGCTCCATCCTCCTGACGCCCACCCCTCACATATTTATCGACATTAATGAGGTCACCCCCCAGTCTCCTCGCTGCCTCATATATATATGAACTTTAACTGTACCTACTTGATTTCCAGTGAGATTTCTGCATCCATGGGGGTGTATTTGTTGACAGGAATAACGTAGCTGTAATTGCCCGGCCTGGAAAAGGTGGCATTAATACATGCACATGGGATTTGGAGACAGATGGTCTTTTCAAACACATGGAAATTGCTTTTACATTTAAAATTAAAAAATACTATTAAGAGGTAGGAAGGAACCTCCTGCATGCTAGAGGAAATGACTACGAGAAGAAGCCAGCCAGCTAGCCCAGCCACGTTCGTAGCGGTCTATTCCACTGGAGTGAATCACCTACCCACACGGCAGATTCTTACTGCAGTAGCGCTTGTCGATGCTCTGCTGAGTCTCCAAAACCTGGACGGAGCTGATTGTTGTGTCAATCCCTAAAAATATGAAGAACGACCTTTTATTTTTGGTTATTGCAGAAGCCTCTGGTAAGAACAGGGCAAAACTGTGGCTAACGCATCTGCTCCCTCGCTTGCCACCTCAGGAGTGGCTGCAGCTCTAAAGTAGTGCTCAGGAAAAAGCCTCTGGCCAGCGGTGTGTCCAGGTGGCCAAGAAGGCCAATGGCATGCTGGCTGGTATCAGTGTGGCCAGCAGGAGTAGGGAAGGGATTGTTCCCCTGCACCCAGCACTGGTGAGGCTGGAGCTGGAATACTGTGTCCAGTCTTGGCACCTCAACACAGGGAAGACATTGAAGAGCTGGAGTGTGTCCAGAGAAAAGCTAGTGAAGGGTCCGGAGCACAAGTCCTTCGAGGAGCAGCTGAAGGAACTGCACATGTTTAGTCTAGAGAAAAGGAGGCTGAGATGAGACCTTATTGCTTCCTACATCTACCTGAAAGAAGATTGGAGCAAGGTGGGGATAAATCTCTTCTCTCATGTGGTAAGCAATTGGACAAGAGGATACGGCATCTCAGACCCTTAAACTTGGGTGACTGCAGTCTGAACTGTGGACAGTCCTCAAACACAAGGGGCTGAACGAGTTTTCTCCCCCTGAGTGGACCTAGGCTCACACTGGCAATGATTTGGGGAAGGCCCAGATGTGGAGGAAGTCTGAGCCAGGCTCCAGCTGTTGCCTCCAGTTAAGTCTTGCAATGTGGTGCAGAAGGAGGACGTGATGCAGAAGGAGGACCCAGTGCAGCAGGCACATCACACTGAGAACACGGCCCCTCTGTTCTATAGCAACGACTCCCTACTTTGCAGACACTCATAGACTCATCAAGGATTGGAAGGGACCTCGAAAGATCTAGATGATCTAGATGATCTTTCGAGGTCCCTTCCAATCCCTGATGATTCTCTGATGTCCAATCCCACCACCACAGCAGGATCACCTAGACCAAGTCACACAGGAACACATCCAGGTGGGAAACTTGACGATTGCAGGGTGACCAGTGCTCTGTGGCAGTAGACAGACGAAGCTTTCAGGACACTCGTGTCGACTCGTGTGCTTCAGTGCCAGAGGGAGGCTGAGCACGTTCATCTCAAAGAACCGGCACAGAAGAACACTTCCTTATGACACAGCATCTCGTTACAACATGTGTCATAGCAACACCACAGAGGGCCTCTTCTGGAGTAAGTAGCCGTGAAAAAAACACCCAGAAGGGGAGTGATCTTTTGCTGATCACCCCACGGGGGCATAACCCAGACAACAGGCAGAGCTCGGGCTCTGCTCCTGACACGGCGCTGGGTAGCAAGCTGCTTGCAGTGTATGCATGCTCCACCACTCAAATAGTGCCTAATCTTCATCAAATATTTATAATATTTAAATTATTAAAAAGTACCTTAAAACAGAGAATTCACACGAACAGAAAAGTCAAAGCATGATCCTGCTCGTACTGAATGAGTGCCAGAGCACGGCACGACAGCGAACGTCAGCGGCTGATACCCAGCCTCACAGAAGAGGATCGGTATTTTCCATCAGGACTGGGTTTGACACAGGTTCACAGAGCTCTGAAATCAACCCAAAAGTCTGGGGTTGAAGAACTTTATTCCATCTCTGCTGATGCAGGCAGTGTCGGGATCCTAAGGTAGAGACGGCCCCTTTCAACAGCTGATGCTCTCAATCACAGAATCACAGAATCATTAGGGATTGGAAGGGACCTCGAAAGATCATCCAGTCCAGTCCCCCTGACACAGAAGGATCACCCAGACCAAGTCACACAGGAACATGTCCAGGAGGGTCTTAAACTTCTCCAGCGAAGGAAACTCCACATCCCTGGGCAGCCCCTTCCAGTGCTCTGTCACCCTCACTGGGAAGAAGTTCCTTCTCATGTTGATGTGGAACCTTCTGTGTTCCAGCTCACACCCACTGGCCCTCATCCTATCACTAGATGACATTGAGAAGAGCCTGGCTCCATCATCCCCCTGACACCCACCCTTCACATATTTATAGACATTAATGAGGTCACCCCTCAGTCTCCTCTTCTCCAAGCTCAAGAGACCCAGCTCCCTCAGCCTCTCCTCATCAGGGAGGTGCTCCACCTCCTTCATCATCCTCATTGCCCTACACTGGACTCTCTTCAGCAGCTCCACATCCCTATTGAACTGAGGAGCCCAGAACTGGACACAACACTCCAGATGTGGTCTCACCAGGGCAGAGTAGAGGAGAACCACCTCTCTTGATCTGCTAACCACCCCACTTCCGATCCACCCCAGGATGCTGCCAGCCCTCTTGGCCACAAGAGCACACTGCTGGCTCATAGTCATCAATCTGTTGGGTCAATGGAGCCAAAGCCCAAGCAGTCCCTTGACACTGCAGCATCCCTGTGCAGGCAATGCCTGACACCCTCATATCCTCAAGCATCATGCTGTACAAGGCTGAGCAGTGTTGAGCACCTCAAAAGATTTTAAACCACGTCAAGGAAAACATCACTTGCCATTTCATCGTATCAGAAGCCAACCCTCTAGGGACGTCTATAAAATCTAATGAAGATGTAAGAATAAATTGGATTTCCACAGAAATTATAGAGAGTAATTGGTGTTGAATAGATTCCTAAGTGCTAATTCTTCCTAATGACTAGTTATAAATTCAACTTCTCCAAATACCAAGCCTAATGGTGCTCATCAACGTTATGGCAGCTACATGAAAGAAGACTTACAGTCATTTCCAAGATCGTGTCTCCTGGCAGGTGGTTTGGGTGGATCTCGTTCAGGTACCACGTTACTTCTGTTTCCTGTTGAAGGGTGTACGTACAGATAGCGCCGTTAGCCTTGCACCGCTGCCGCAGCAACACACAAACACAACACAAGGTCTGCTCAGTGTCATCTGGTGATAGGACGAGGGGCAATGGGTGTGAGCTGGGATATAGGAGGTTCCACCTCAATATGAGAAGGAACTTCTTCCCAGTGAGGCTGACAGAGCACTGGAATGGGCTGCCCAGGGAGGTTGTGGAGTTTCCTTCTCTGGAGACATTTAAGACCCACCTGGATGTGTTCCTGTGTGGCTTGGTCTAGGTGATCCTGCTCTGGCAGGGGGATTGGAATGGATGGTCTTTCAAGGTCCCTTCCAGTCCCTAATGATTCTCTGACTCTGTGATTCTATACTTGAAAGATCCCGGCAGCCTTATCCGCAGCAAATCTCAGATGCAAGGGATTCAGAGCTGCAGTAGATGCCCCACAGAACACAGGCACCACATGATGGAACATTGTAGTGTCTGTTGACTGTGAGCTCCAAAAGCAGCATTTATCTCAATAAATAGTTCATCATTCATCTTCCCGTGAACGGGACGACTCAGCTGGTTCTGAAATACCCGCTGCTTATCTTGATTATTCCCCATAGTTAACTCCTAGCTCTTCGTTCTGGAAACATTTTCCTTCTCATTTCTCTTGGCTCCGGCTACATGAAGCAGCTTGTTGGTTTCCCTTCTGTTTGGATTTCGTATTGACATTGCCACCTTCCATCTGGGATGCATTCAGCTTCATTAAACTTGTGCAGATCAGAAATCTTTCAGCACTGTGTGCACCGTGATGATTTTTTCACTCTTGGATCTACACTTAATGCTATTTGGAGCGTGAGACCTTGAGAAGGTAGCGCTTTGTGTTGGTGCTTGTCTTCTGTTTCCACCTAATAACAAAAAGCACCCAGCTGGGGGTGGGAGGTTTTTGTTTTTCAGTTTCATCCCTCCACAGCCCTGGCTTGTAAATGAGATTCGTGTCTTCTTAATTAATCAGTGCTCTGTGAGGCTCCAGAGAGTGCAAACCACTTGGGTCTGACCCCGCAAAGGAACGGTGGGGAGCCCTACCCACCATGGGGCACAGGAATCACAGGGACTAGGTGGTCCTGCTGGGGCAGGGGGATTGGACTGGATGGTCTTTCGAGGTCCCCTCCAATCCCTAATGATTCTCTGACTCTATGATGACTACTCAAATGCAGACAACAGCACTTTGCAGTGTAAAGAACAGACAGTGGGTGAATCCAGCTGAAACAGCTCGAGTTCTAGGAGTGTCATGCCAACTGGCAGCCCCTGCCCTGGCAGACATTCGTACTTCAGAGGCTGAGCTGCAGCCATCCCCAGTTTCACTTCAACTTGTCCGCAGCAGCTGGTGGGAGAATGGTTCCCGAGGCCAAGGAAGGAAGAGTAAGGATGCTGGGTGTAGTAATATGAACACTTGCTTCCCAGCACTGACAACGTTGAATCACAGAACACTAGGGATTGGAAGGGACCTCAGAAGATCATCCAGTCCAATCCCCCACCACAGTAGCATCACCTAGACCAAGTCCTGTGGTCCCTTCTAACCCTGACTGATTCTATGACTTGGTCTGGGTGATCCTGCTGTGGCAGGGGGATCAGACTAGATGACCTTTCAAGGTCCCTTCCAATCCCTAATGATTCTAAGTCACACAGGAACATGTCCAGGTGGGTCTTAAATGTCTCCAGTGAAGGAAACTCCACAGCCCCCCTGGGCAGCCCCTTCCAGTGCTCCATCACCCTCACCATGAGGAAGTTCCTTCTCATATTTATGTGGAAGCTCCTCTGTTCCAGCTCACACCCATTGCCCCTTGTCCTATCATTAGATGCCACTGAGCAGAGCCTGGCTCCATCCTCCTGACACCCACCCTTCACATATTTATAAACACTAATGAGGTCAGTACAGGACGAGGAGTAGAGATTCCAACAGCCTGTGTGCACCTTTATGCATGAACCCTTCCTTACAGATACTGTACAAGCCTTAAACAACCCACCTGCCCACGTGTACAACCCAACATCTGGCAGACAACATCTGAAAGAAAATTCACCCCAGTAAAAGTCATTTATTTCATGGACCACTGCCTTCACACAACATTCCTCCACTCAACTACCCTGCCTGAACGGTCCGGATTGTAATTCTAGGTTTTATGTTTTCCGACAGCTGCACTTCTGTCTCCATCCACAGAAAATCTGCGCTGTCACTGCTGTGACTCTGGTAAGTGGTTTGGGGTTGCTTTTTCACATCCATCAATTCAAGCTCCACTACCCTCAATCAGCTCCTGTCCAACTGTAGGACAGGTCAGTGAGGAGGATTAGTGACTTTCTGGTTCACGCGGACTCGTTTGCCGTGAAGAGCAGCGACACCCAACAAAACATCTGAGCACCCAAAATTCTTACAGGTAACCAGGCTGGATGTTTCCACAAACAGGGTGACTGCAGTGAGGGTTACCTGTATGGGGAGTTTTTTACATCACTGGGACTAGGATCCTCTTTGTCTGAAGCTAACTGCCTTTAAAGCATCCTGCCCCTTCGCCCCAACTCTTCACGTACTCTTTACTCAAAGAGTAAACACAGAAATCAGTGTTTGAGCTCACGTTTCTCCTTTGCCTCGGCTCTGTCGTAACTTAGAGGTTTGACTTTTGGTTGATGAATAGGACAACAATAGATCTTGTCACAAGGCAAGACATCACAGAAATTCACTTCAGGGATCTTGCTGATGGGTTCTGTGGTCTGAGGAACTGTGCTTTGCTCCTGCAATACTAAAAGGAGAAAAACATGTGGAAGTCTTACTAGTGCTGTGTGGCTACTGGCAAGTTTTGTTAACCTTGGTGAGCCTAGTGCAGCTCTTAAGCTTCTAGACACCACAGCAATAGAAACCCTAATTATTCAGTAGATATAATGCATGATACATAATGATCACAGAATCACAGAACATCAGGGATTGGAAGGGACCTTAAAAGATCATCAAGTCCAACCCCCCTGCCACAGCAGGATCAGAGAATCATAGAATCATTAAGGATTGGAAGGGACCTCAAAAGATCATCAAGTCCAACCCCCCTGCCACAGCGGGATCAGAGAATCATAGAATCATCAAGGATTAGAAGGGACACTGAAAGATCATCCAGTCCAATCCCCCCGCCAAGTCCTAGATCCCCTAGACCAAGTTGCACAGGAACATTTCCAGGCAGGTTTTAAACATCTTCAGAGAAGAAGACTCCACAACCCCCCTGGGCAGCCTGTATCATAGAATCATTAGGGATTGGAAGGGACCTCAAAAGATCACCCAGTCCAATCCCCCTGCAACAGCAGGATCACCTAGACCAAGTCACACAGGAACTAAAAGCCTGTTAGTTTTATGTAGACCAGCCAAGCTACGGTACCTGCTGTAGTGGTAGAGGAAGACATGGGAACAGGACTTGAGGTAGTGCTGATGAGAAAGAAAAACAATTCATTAAGAAATGGACACTACCAGTAAGGGCCAAACCAGACTGGCCCACAAAACTCTAATCCATTAATGCTAAATTAACTACTTGCCTGTCAACTGGTTCTTTTTCAAAGTGTCTTTCATGAACACTAAGTAGATACAGGGTCGATATGGTCATAGCACTGTAGGAAGAGAATTATTCTGTAGATTTACATCCACCTCTTATGTAACACAACACAACACCTTGACAGCACCTTGTCCAAACACAGAATTGCAAGAGTTAACTGTCTGATCATTTCCCCTTTAATGGAAAAAAACGTTGACTGAATCTAATCATAGAATCATTAGGGATTGGAAGGGACCTAGAAAGATCATCTAGTCCAATCCCCCTTCCACATCAGGATCACCCAGACCACAGGAACACTGCAGTGCTATCACCAGGCATATTCACAGCTCATCTTAATACATTGTGGGACTTGAGTAGGAAGGGTGAGAGAAGCCAAGGAAAGTGCCATTTTCTGCCTGATGAGATATGTAGAGAGAGGAAGGGAGAGACAGGTCTATGTGTGGATAAGTCACCGTTACCATAGTGCCATAACAGCAATCAAAGCAATTATGATCACCCAGAAAATCTTCGTGGAGCAAGACTCTCTTGTCTTTGATAAATAAACCTAACAAAACAAGAAAGGTTTGGTTAATTTGATTGGCCTAAGCAACTACTAGTAGTACTAGTCTAAGTTAACCTCACTTCTCTTAGAGGAACCTCACAAGTCATCTTTCTTTATCTAGATGTCAACATCTGAAGAGGAAAATATAAGTAACACAAGGCTCCCTAAAAGTGTGGGTGCACTGCATGCTGTTGGTAGTGCAGGGACTAGGATGGGTTAAAGTAGCAGCTCCTTCTCTTCTCTTCCTGAGCTCTTCATACTCTTGAAGTGTTTAAAACTCGAATAAAGACCAGAGTAAGCAGTAGCCAGAACTACAAGAGAAGCAGCTTTCAGCACACCGTGCTAAACAAGGACTTGAATAAATACAGAGGGCATTTGCCAAACAAGCAGGTTCATCTTAGATGATGGAGCACTTGATCGTTGTGATGGAATAAACAATTTTTGACCAATTATTTTATCTCTCTCCTTGGCAAAAGCCAGACAGGCAAATGAGTATTGGTGTAACTTAAAGAACAGGGCTTAGCAGCCTAAGGGAGACTGTCTTGAAGAAAACCATCCTGTGTTTCCTAACTCATGCAAGCCCTGTGAAATCTCTTTCTACACCAGGATAAGGGCAGGATGAAGCAATTCAGCAATAGCAACCTCCTAACCAGGACTTCAGCACCTGGAAGACAGTATCATAGAATCATAAGGGATTGGAAGGGATCATCCAGTCCAATGCCCCTGCCACAGCAGGATCACCTAGACCAAGCCCCACAGGAACAGCATGTTCAGCACAAAACAGGAGAAGCTCACCCTCGAGCATCTCTGCTGCTGCTCTGCACCATGTGAGCACACCACAGGCTCAGCCATTCTCCCCCCTCCTTCACACCATCACCCAGTGTCGATCTATCCGCACACACCCGGTGTGCAGGCAAGAAGTGGAAGTGTCTCAGACACACATTCAATCTCAGTGCAGGTAGTTTTTAAGCTGCTAACTTTACATTCAATAGTTCTGGCTAAAGAATCTGATTCTACATGTAGAAACACAAATGTTTTCACCACTAGTTCAGCCTTTACAAAAAGGTGCATTTCTTATATTGAATCTCACAGAACGTATTAGGTTGTAAGGGACCTCTAAAGGTCACCTAGTTCAACCCCCTGACAACAAGCAGGGACATCATTCACTAGAATTGCTCAGAGCCCCATCACACCTGACCTTGAACGTCTCCAGGGATAGGGTGTCCACTGTATTTCTAGGCAACATGCTCCAGTGATCCACCACCCCCAGATTAAAGAGCTTCTCCTAATGTCCAGCCTAAATCTCCCCTTTTCTAGCTTAAACAATTTTGTGACCAGTTAGTTCTTCCCCACCTATCTCACAGGCCCCTTTCAGCTACTATAATTTGACTCACCTTCCTGGATTTTAGAGACACTGGTTTTCTTGCTGGCAAAAGACTAGTGGTTCGACTGTACCTGCTGTAGGAGACAAGACCTCTTTAACATTCAAATGCTTCAGCAACTAATAAATGAAAGAGAGACATTTTCAATAGGGTGCTCATGTCCCTTTTGCAATTTCAGCTCTTAGAGAAAGGCAGAAGAGCCATCAGATTCACTGTCAAGAATCAAAGCTGCCAGTCAGCTCATTCAGGTGAATGTTATTAGATGTTTGATTTCAATGAAAACCTGGGGAAATTGTTTAGAAAATAGCCTGGGTGTGTTCCTGTGTGACTTGGTCTGGGTGATCCTGCATTGGCAGGGGGATTGGACTAGATCATCTTTCGAGGTCCCTTCCAATCCCTAATGATTCTGATTCTACGTTCATCACTTCCATTGAATCACAGAATCATAGGATCATCATAAAATCATTAGGGATTGGAAGGGACCTCGAAAGATAATCCAGTCCAATTTGCCTGCCAGAAGAGCATCACCTAGATCAGGCTGCACAGGAACATGTCCAGGCAGGTTTCAAACGTCTCCAGAGAAGGACACTCCACAACACCCCTGGGCAGCCTCTTCCAGCGCTCCATCACCCTCACTGTGAGGAAGTTCTTTCCCATATTGATGTGGAACCTCCTGTGTTCCAGCTCACACCCATTGCCTCTTGTCCTATCATTAGATGATGCTGAGAAGAGCCTGGCTCCATCCTCCTACTGAAGGATTAATGAAGATTCTTTCTTGCAGAAGTAGCTTTGCAGTCTGCTCTAACCAGGTATTTCTAAGCTCCAGGGCTGTAACTGGACATAACCCACCCTTGCTTTATGCTACTGAGGCAATTACAATAATTACTGCAATTTAACAGCCATTTCAAATATTCATTTTACTGGTGAGCTTAAAAATGTGATAAATCTGCTTTCTTTTGCACAGCTTCAATGCTGGAAGTGAGCTGAACTTCACTGTCAAGCAAAGTCACCTTTCAGGTCTACCATGGAGACCAATTTCTGTGACAACTCTCAGAGGACACCCCAGACGGAGGTACCTGACTTTGCTCTCGTCACTGACTGTGGACTTCACACTGCTCATCCGTTTCAGCCTGGCCAGTTTCCTATTCCACTCTTCCAGTTCTTCTATTCTGACTTCGAGGTTGTTGGTCACTTTGCACAGCTGCTTTACAGCACCGACATTCTCCATGAAGATCTGATCCTGAGAAGAAGAACAAGGACAAAAGGAGATGGGGTGTGTTCACTGATCACGTGCAACAAGCAGTCGTGAGTACAGAATTCACCTGCGGAAGGACGTGCTGGGTATTTAACACAAGTTATGTTGCTGTACGTGGGATGGGCTTGTTGTGTGGCTGGAAGGTAGAACTTGGTTGTATTAAACTCCCAGAAAATTGAAAATGAGGGCTTGAAGAAGATGCTGGAGGGCTGCGTTGAATTCTAAACCCTAACCACTGACAGAATAGAGAGGGGGAGACCATGTCGAAGACCTTTCAGAAGTCCAGATAGATGACATTCATAGGTTGTTTCTTGTCCACTCATGTAGTTGCTCAGTCACTGAAAGATTCATCAGGCAGTATTTTCCCTTAGTGAAGGCGTGCTGACTGTCTTTGGTCACCTCCCTGACCTTCACGTACCTTATCAGACCTTCTAAGAGAACCTGCTCCAAGATCTTCCTCGGCACAGAGGCGAGGCTGGCAGGTTAGTGATTCCCTGGTTCATCCTTTTCACCCCTTTTAAAAATTAGTTGATTATGTCCCTTCTTCCAGTCACCGAGGACCTCACCTGACTGCCAAGACTTTTCCAAGATTACAGAGAGTGGTGTAGTGACTACATCAGCCAACTCTCTGAGGACTCCGGGACACATCTCATCAGGTCACAGAATCACAGAACGTTAGGGGTTGGAAGGGACCTCGAAAGATCATCCAGTCCAATCCCTCTGCCAGAGTTGGATCACCTAGTTGCACAGGGACATACCTAGGTGGGCTTTAAACATCTCCAGAGAAGGAGACTCCACAACACCCATGGGCAGCCCGTTCCAGTGCTCCATCAGCCACAGAGACAATAAACATTTTACCCATTTCTGACTCAAAACCAGTTACTGATCCACTGCAGGAGCAACCAGACCCATCACTAAACCTTGGATGAAGCTGTTAACACAGCGAGCGTTGTTCAAATGCTCCAGTCTCGCTCAGCGATGCGGAAGGAAGGCGAAAGCGGAGCGGTACCTTCTGTGCTGCAAACGGCACGCACGCCCGCGTTCCACGGGCTGCCTTCCACGGAGCCAGACGGTATTTGGTATAAACAAAGCAGAGCACAGATATCGGGGGCAAGCTGCAAACGTCTCTGCTGCCAGGAGACCGACATCCTGTTTAACTAAAAAGTGACTTCGGAATAAACCCCTGTGCCGACAACTACGAAATCACTCACGCGGTCACTCGTCCTCTTATCAATGATATGTAGCAGCTGCCCTTTCTTTTCTCTTCAAATCACCCACGAATCTCTTCTAGGTGACTCCTAGCTGAGAAAATGGCTCCTCTGGCAGAATGAACGCTTTCTCTGAACAAAGGGGGCTGATGAGAGTTTTGCTGCCTCACTGATGACAAAGTACTGAGCACAGGGCTATTGAGAAGAGAGAGAAGAGGCTCATCCCAAAAATAGAACATTTCACAGACTCACAGATCACTAGGGATTGGAAGGGACCTTGAAAGATCATCCAGTCCAATCCCCCTGCCAGAGCAGGACCCCCTAGACTGAGTCACACAGGAACACATCCAGGTGGGTCTTAAACATCTCCAGTGAAGGAGACTCCACAACCTCCCTGGGCAGCTCCTTCCAGTGCTCCATCACCATCACTGTGTAGAAGTTCCTTCTGATATTGATGTGGAACCTCCTAATGATTCTATCATTCTGTATTCCACCTCACACCCATTGCCCCTTGCCCTATCCCTAGATGACATTGAGAAGAATCATGGAATCATTGAACCATTAGGGATTGGAAGGGACTTCAAAAGACCATCTAGTCCAATCCCCCGACAGATACTATTATAACAAGTTTTTAATGCAAATTCTCTCTGTCATTAAAAGATCCAGCCATTTACTAACACCTGGTCATTCAGCTCTTCTAAAGGATTTGCCAGTCACCACTTTTCAACCCATTCGGAGGCTCACGGCTTCGTGTGAAGCACGGTGCCTGTTACGGCTCCACGTTGAAAAGGAACCATTTAAATACACACCTCTGCTCTGCCTGCCAAGACCGTACCTTGTCAACCATGAGGAAGTTCTCAATTTTTTCTCCATCGTCACAAGCAACGTCTCCAGCTTCTCTAACAGCTTGAGGTAACAGCTCCTTCACTTCCTGGGCTATTATTCCTGGTCACGAGATCACAGAATGATAAGTGATGAAACACAGTCGAGCACGGCCGTGTGCTTGGAGCTGCCCATCATAAAAGCTGGAGGGACAGCTACCTACTACCCAGAATTGTTTTGTGGTAGGAAAATCTAGATTTAACTGGTTTTTTTCCCCATTCCACAGAAAACAGAAACCTTTAGAACATCTGTTTCTCTACAACAACACAATTGTTAGTGGTCACAGGATCATAGAACACTAGGGATTGGAAGGGACCTCGAAAGACCGTCTAGTCCAATCCCCCGTTAGCAGCACGACCGTCCAGATCAAGTCACACAGGAACATATCCAGAGTTCACCCTCATTAAAACTCTGGAAACAGCCTCCTTTTCCTGTCACAAAGGAAACAGCAAAGTGTGAAGCTGTAGCATCCTAAGAGGTGAGGATGAGGAATCGGTGCCTTCAGAGGTACCACAGCACATAGACTGTACTGGAGGTTAGCGACAAATGGGATTGGAGCTGCAGGAATACCTGTTTCATGGGTGTTTTTAATTCCCATGACAGATGCAAACTCAGGCTTGTAGTCATACTCCACCAGCCTCATTTCTTTTATTCTTCTCAGCTGCTCATTTGTGTCGACCTAGTTGGACAAACACCAAGATCCACATGTCAAGACACTAAGACTATCGCGGCATCTAGGACATCACAGAGAGAGCAACGCGACTGACGCCGCCGCTTGGCCGGTCTTCACGTCAAAATACGTGGGATGATCCCCCCATTCCCCATCAACCACAAGCGCCCTCAGCCCCCCTCAGCCCTGACCTCGCGGATATTCTGCTTTGCACGGCTGTCAGACGGGTGCATGACTCTGCCCATAACTTTGGCGTTTCCGCAGACAACCAGCGCTTCGTCGGGCGCGTCTGTGTTGATCCCTACTCGACCGTGATAGACTAGCGTCTCCGGAACGTGTCCTCGCTGCCACAGCGCATCGCCGTCATTCTCAAACTGCCCTGGGTTGGATGCCTGCAAGGAAGAAAAAATAGGTGATTAGAGATAGAGTAGATCACAGATGTCCTGTTGCTGACCCATTAGAAATTCAGGGAAAACAAAATGGCAAACATTTAATGTTCAAATTATATGACATTTATTTAAATGTATTTAAATAAATAAATATGTAAATGTATTTAATTTATTTACATTTAATTTCTAACAGAGCAACAAAGACCCAGAGCAGGGTAATTGCCTCTGCTCACACAGCACTGGCCTCATGGCTTTTTCCCTTGAATCCTCTTTTATTACCACTTCACGCTAAATAATGAATGTCCAGGGTTTTCCAAACTTTAACCTCCACATTTTGCCTCATAACCCGTCCTTGTTTACCAGCCCAGCTCAGCTGAGGCTGAGCATCAGAAAAGAGCAGAATCCTCTCCAATAGTTTAATTTTAATCCTATTAGAAATTTCATGTCTAGGAAACAGGGTCATAGGATCACAGAGCTTTAGGGATTGGAGGACATTTCCTAGACATTACATTTCTAGGGATCTTTTGTATTGGAATTCACAATAAACTTTCTTTTTGACTACTTCTACATGTCTACTCCTCCCATTTTAAGATCCCAATCATTAAGACCTAACACACTACTTACACTATACTCAAGGGTAGATTTATTGATTCCTCAACCTCTTTGAGTTGCTGGTAATTTTTACCCCAAAGAACCACCCGCCTGTTCTCCTCGGTCTCCTGTGAACATCAGAAGAGTAAATCCTCTTCACATGAAGGCAACATAAGGGGCTACCTACCCTCACAATGATCTTTTCGGAGACGCTTGCAGTCAGGAGGTAGGATTTGTCCTGAGACACGGCGTACAATCCGACCACCAGCATGAAGTATCTAATTGGAGAATTATTTAATGAGATGATAACTGAATTAAAATCATCTCGCAGAAAACAATTAGCACATCTTAAATAAAATTGCTGTTACTGATACATTACAAGGTAGAAGGTTTTCAATGCATTTGTTACAGTGTGATAGAATCACAGAACATTAGGGACTGGAAGGGACCTCGAAAGACCATCTGGTCCAATCCCCCCAACACAGCAGGATCACCTAGACCAGGGGTCCTCAAACTTTTTAAAAAGGGGGCCTGTTCACTGTCCCTCAGACAGAGTCGGGGGCCAGGCTGTAGTTTGTGCTGCCTGGCTTGTCCTGCCTGGGAGCTGGAGGGAGGGAGGGAGAGGCAGGGGAGCCACCCACCTCAGCCCGGCCGTGCAGGTGGCAGGAAGTCATCTGCGGCTGCTCGGTTTCTGCCCCCCAACCCCCGGGCGGTGTGGGGGGGTAAATACCGGCGGGCCGCATTGGAGACCCTGGGGGGCCATATCCGACCCACGGGCTGGGGTTTGAGGACCCCTGACCTAGACCAAGTTGCACAGGAACACATCCAGGTCCTTCACTCTCAAGTAATCTGCTGCTTCAATCCCCACAATCACTGGAAGCTAACAAGGGTTACACTAGCGTTTACAAAGATACGCAACGAAGATTCAAAGATTAAGACCCTTCCTTCCCCTGAAGAGAACTCTCATTATGGGGATTTTCCAGCTTTCCAGTCCCATCAGCTGTTAGCTACATCAGCACCTCTGGTCAGGGTTAGGTCTCCCCTTCTTCCTCATGTTGTTTGCCGTAGTTTCACCGAAATGCAGCCTTCCCAGCGTTACTTTAGTTGTCTGGTCCCCTGGTAGATCAACTCTAAAATGGAAAAGGAAGCGTAACGAGGGAAATAAGAGGTTGGACTTCTGCCTGGCTAGAGCTAGATTTCCTCATTACAGGTTTTCAGAAAAGCTGACAAATGGAAACAACAACAAAACAGAGGAACCTCAATAAATTTGTGTTAACTTGACTTCTACAAGTGTTTTTTCAACAACAAAACTCGGCAGCTGTGTTCTCTCCTCTATCAATCACAGAACATCAGGGACTGGAAGGGACCATGAAAGACCAGCTAGTCCAATCCCCCTGCCACAGCAGGATCACCCAGAGCAAGTCAAGGTCATTTGGATAAAGTGCAATGGCTTAGACCTTCTGTAAGCTTCTAAGAAACAGCTTCTTCAGACCAACCACATAGTGCAACAGAAGGGAATCGTTTCCTCAAAATTCTTACTTAACTGGATGGAAAGTTTTTTTGCTTCGATCTGACTGAGACTGTTCAATTGCGATTGTTTGATTTGGAGCTTCCACCTACACAAGACAAGAAGAATTTTCAGCATCACAAGAACATTTCCAAACAGGTAACATTTGAAGTGGGCAAATTGTGCCTGAAACAGTGAAATCTCTCTAATTTCTCCTGGAACTACAGCAGACGTGACATGGGAGTTGACTGCTGAGCCCCTGATACTTGACAGCTAATCTGAAGCTTCAAACCATTACGTGGATTTAATTAAAACTAACACATTAATTTGCTAAATCACAGTACATTAGGGGTTGGAAGAGACCTTGAAGGATCATCCAGTCCAATCCCCCTGCCACAGCAGGATCACCTGGACCAAGTCACACAGGAACACATCCAGGTGGGTTTTAAACATCTCCAGAGAAGGAGACTCCACAACCCCCCTGGGCAGCCCCTTCCAGTGCTCTGTCATTCTTGCTGGGAAGAAGTTCCTTCTCAGATTGATGTGGAACCTGCTATGTTCCAGCTCTAGACTACTATTGGCCCATTCTATCCCAAAGTATAAACGCAGATGTTTAACACCAGAAGCCTAGGCAAGGTAGCTCCATGTGTTATACTCATATAAGTTTCTACACCTTTCTGGAATGGTACCAGGCAGAACTTTGTTTCAGAAGAACAAGTTTGGAAGCAGTTTGGAAGCAGAAGAACCAGGGGAGGCACTTCAAAACAGATAACAGTAGTATTTGCTAATTTCTTCTGTATTAGAATGCATTCAGTAAATCTGGTAGTAACTGGAATTTGAATTCACTAGATTTGGGGTATAAAGTAGATGGATGGATGGATGGAAGGATGGATGGACAGCAATAATCACAAAGAGGAGAAGCACTTGCCTTTATTCCAAAAGCTTTTAGGTAAAACTTTTCAATTGGTTCCCCCCCCAGCTGAGTTTTGACATATTTGGGATGTCCAGTCAGTCGAATGTGGACTGTGATTTGGAAGTGATTCTTCTTCTGGCACACAAAGGCATCATCTGCTGCTGAAAAATTAAATCCTTTATCTGCAACGATGTGATATCCTACAGCAGGTCTAGAAACACAAGAAGGAAAAACAGCAACTTGATGTACAGGCAGGCTTGGGTGGCATCCTGACCTCCAACTTTTAACATGGTCTGAATGTCCAACTGATTTTTATCAACACAAATGGAGCTGAAGCACAGCTGTACAGTCGTGTTCTACCAGTGTTTTCTTCTTGGCCTCTTAGAGGAGCAAACACACATACGAAAGGTTCTCCAGTTCTTGTCCACTCATGAAAGATGTGAAGAAGCTTACGTCACCCTCACTTACCCATCCAGCATAAAGGAACCCTGTGCATCTACAAGCACAACCGACCCTTCGGTGTGTTCAGGCTTTGCTGTGAAACACAGAGCTGGATGAGCGCTGCACACAACAAGGCGCTGATGAGCCAGCGAGTTTATTCCTGGATTCTCACATCAAGGGTCTCTAGAGATGCTGCTGGGATTCAAATACAACTTGAGGCAGGCTAGAAGAAAGATACCAATACTGATCCTCTGGCCAGGTGATTATAGGACTCTCTTTTAAAACATTGTCCATCCTTTTACTCTCTTTTACAACGTTGTCCATTCCAGGTGAGAGCCTGGAATGGGTTGCCCAGGGAGGTGGTTGAGGCCCCATCCTTGGAGGTGTTTAAGGCCAGGCTGGATGATGCTCTGGCCAGCCTGATCTAGGGTGGGGTGTCCCTGCCCATGGCAGGGGAGTTGGAGCTGGATGATCCTGTGGTCCCTTCTAACTCTGACTGATTCTATGACTTGGTCTGGGTGATCCTGCTGTGGCAGGGGAATTGGACTGGATGATCTTTCGAGGTCCCTTCCAATCCCTAATGATTCTATGATTCTATACCCCAATCAAGAAAACCCTATTGTATTTATTCAAAGGGCTGATTTGTCACCCAAAGAGTGTTCTGTGTGAATCCTTATTATGATTATCATATCCTTACGATTCACACTAAACAAGGACAGATATCAAACACCCTTCTAAAAGAGCCAGTGAACTCAACATCCCATTTAGTCTGCTAAATCAGAGGATGGATAATTCTGAAACAGGACTACGTGGCAAGGTCCTCTTACAGGGTCTACGTGGCAAGGTCCTCTTACAGGGGCTCTGGCTATTCCTGCTAATGAAAGTTTGATAATGGTGACCTTGTCTGAAGCTCATGAGAACCTCTCATTAACACAATTACAGAGGATGGCTTTTCAGAACCCATCCATTTGCTGGCACATTAATAGCTGGAAACCTCAAAATGTACAGACTTTACAAGAAATGTACAGACCATATCATCTTTTTACAAACTATGAACAAAAGACCCCTTTCAAACAATCCATGATTATCTGGGACAGGGAATAAAGAGCAAACTACTTTGCAACGACTTCAAAACTACTAAGTGATGTGTTAATTGATATTTAAAATGATAATGAAGGGCCTACCCTCTCCTCAGACTGTAATTATTACAGAAGCAAAACTTCAGTTTCTTCCTACAGCTGGTAATTCCTTATATTTATGTGGGAAATGTGTGTGTTTCAAAGTAGACAAGGAGTAGTCTTCCAGGTTTTGGTGCGACGCAGGTTCGTTAATTGTTGCTCTTAACGCGGCTTCGGAGTATTTGCTTACATGCAGCCCAGCAGATGGAGAAGCAAAAGTGAAAACTTGGAATCATAGAATCATTAGGGATTGGAAAGGACCACAAAAGTTCATCCAGTCCAATCCCCCTGCCACAGCAGGATCACCTAGACCAAGTCACACAGTCAGTCAGAGTTAGAAGGGACCACAGGATCATCCAGTTCCAACTCCCCTACCTTCCACTTCTCCAAGCTGAGTTGTTTGGATCAGTGACACCTAAAGAAGAATTCCAGGGTTATCACTTCCTAAGAGTGCTTGTCTAAGGTGTTTAAGAGAAAATACATATTTTGATCTGATCACACAAAGAATGGTGGGTCTTACCAAGCAGAACAGTAAAACTTGTAAGAACTCATAGGTAGCAAGGAGTTGGAAGGGACCTCAAAAGATCAGCTAGTCCAATCCCCCTGCCACAGTAGGATCTCCTAGATCCAAGTTGCACAGGAACATATGAAGGTTCCACAAGCTCCATGGGCAGCCTGTTCCAGTGCTCTGCCACCCTCACTGGGAAGAAGTTTCTTCTCATACTGATGTGGAACCTCCTGTGTTCCAGCTCACACCTCTTGCCCCTTGTCCTATCATTGGATGACACTGAGCAGAGCCTGGCTCCATCCTCCTGACACCCATCTTTCACACATTTATAAACATTAATGACATCACCCCTCAATCTCCTTGTACTAGCAAAAAGAGGTCCAAGGAAGCATTTTTCCCACCAGAGCTTACAGTTTTTCATAATTGGAGGTGAACAGGCTGTGCCACTGAGAAGCTTGGTACGGCTTCCACCTCAGAGCTTGGCAGCACTTTTCCAGCGCTGCGGTCTGCCCATCGCTGTCGTATCCCAGCACTTCAGCTGCACCGTCCTTAACGCTTGCTGCAGAAAGATGGAGACAACCCATTTCTTATTGTCATGGCTGGTCAGAAGTCCTGCACAAACATCCTGAGAAATACATTTACACCCATGCACAGGAGACACAAATATATTGCAAGTGCATTCAAATCTGATTGTCACAGAATCACAGAGCATCAGGGATTGGAAGGGACCTCGAAAGATCATCCAGTCCAATCCCCCTGTCACAGCAGGATCACCTAGACCAGGTCACACAGGAACATCTCCAGGTGGGTTTTAAACCTCTCCAGAGAAGAAGACTCCACAACCCCTCTGGGCAGCTCGTTCCTGACTGCAGGCTCACACATGGAGAAGGGTGGAGAGATATTTTGTGCAGAGAAAACTCAGGAAGCATCAACCTCTACTGCTGCTTCTCCTTTTGCCAAACCTATACAGGTGCTGACTTGCAAAAAGAGCCCCAGGGTAAATCCCTGCAAAGCTGGCAGTGAAGCAGAGCCTGCAAATCCCTCTGCAGAGTCAGCAGCAACTGTGCTCCTAAAATAATTACTTCTCTGCAGCACAAAACACTGAGTTTCATCTTCACACATTTGCTTACCTTGTCGGGAGTCCTGAGACCGAGCTGGAGACTCAGTGGCATCTGCCAGTAATTGTGAGAGTTTCCTTTTCTTGCCTGATGCTGCAGAAATACTTGTTAAAACAAATAGACGTGGCATTACTGCTCAGTTCGAATGCACACGGGTATCACAACACACAGGGGTCTCCTTCCAGCTGTACCGTCCTCAAAACCTCATTTGATAGTGGAGGGAGGAGATCAGAGCATCACAGAACGTTAGGAATTGGAAGGGACCTCAAAGATCATCCAGTCCAATCCCCCTGCCACAGCAGGATCACCTAGACCAAGTCGCACAGGAACATGTCCAGGTGGGTTTTAAGCATCTCCAGAGAAGGAGACGCCACAACTGCCCTGGGCAGCCCCTTCCAGACAGTTCTGGGCCCCTCAGATCAAGAAGGACACAGAGCTGCTGGAGGAAGTCCAGCGTAGAGCAACAAGGATGATGAAGGAAGTGGAGCACTGCACTTATGAGGAGAGGCTGAGGGAGCTGAGTCTCTTGAGCTTGGAGAAGAGGAGAATGAGGGGTGACCTCAGGAATGTCTATAAATATGTGAAGGGTGGGTGTCAGGGAGATGATGGAGCCAGGCTCTGCTCAGTAGCATCTAGTGATAGGACGAGGGACAGTGGTTGTAAGCTGGAACATAGGAGGTTCCACATCGATATGAGAAGGAACTTCTTCCCAGTGGGGGTGACAGAGCACTGGAAGGGGCTGCCCAGGGGGGTTGTGGAGTCTCTCTCTTTGGAGACATTTAAAAGCCACCTGGATGTGTTCCTGTGTGACTTGGTCTAGGTGACCCTGCTCTGGCAGGGGGATTGAACTGGATGATCTTTTGAGGTCCCTTCCAATCTCTAATGATTCCATGTTTCTATAACCCAGTTATGAAGTACCTGCTGATCCCCCCTTAGTCTTCCGATGTTTTAAAAATGTTAATTTATTCCTACTTCCAATCTGAACTTCAATCAAGACCTTCAAAGAACCCTCAACCACAAACACCTCAAAAATGTCTAAACACTGCCATCCTGTGGAAAACCCACACCCGCGGGATTTTACACCAGTCTCCAACCATCTTCTGCCAGCTCTGCTTTCTTTTCATCTGCCTCATCCTTTGCATCCATTTGTGCTTTTGACCTGCTCAGGACATTGGTCGAAAGAGTCCCTTGGGAGATGCTCCTGAAGGACAAACGAAGGTCACCATGCACAGCAAGATGAACCACAGAACGTTAAGGATTGGAAGGGACCTTGTAAGATCATCTAGTCCAAGATGAAGCTGCCTGGCTAAACAGGGAGCCCTTGTTAGGCCCCAGGAAGGAAAAGAAAGCTCATGATCTTTGCAAGAGAGGAAGTCAGAAACACAAAAGCCCACGTAGAACTCAGCCTGGTACATGAAAAGCAAAAGGAGAGTCAGGGAGATTCTCTACCCTTTACTGGATACGGAAGGGAACATCATCACCAAGAATGAGGACAAGGCTGAGGAGCTTATGGCTTCTTTGCCTCAGTCTTCAGTGACCGGTCTAGTTATCAAGTCATCCTCAGGGTGTTGGTATCACGGCTCAGCCAGGTGTGCTCTTCCAGCCTTAACAGATCTAGATCTATCTCTTAATGGATCTACCAAACCTTTATCATTTACCCAGAAAACTGAGGTGCACTTGGCTGAAAGAGTGAGTAACTGGAACCCAAACAGCTGGTGGGTGTTGAGTGATTCCAAGGGAAAACAGCATTCTGTGTCCTCAAGCAGCTGCCTGGGGGGACGGTGCAGGGATGTCCACCGGCACCTGGCTCGGTGAAAGTCTCCATGAATCTGCAGGGATGCTTGCTCGGTGCCACAGCAGATGGGCATGGGAGTGGAGGCTGCAGCTCACTGGGCCACGGAGTGTCATACCAAGGGGCTACAAGAAGTAAACAGACAAGAAAGAAAGGACCAGTAAGAGGAGCTGGAGACTTTCCTAGGAGCTCAGGAGAGGCCAGATTCATGTGACCTACTCTGGAGCTGTGGTGGAGAACATGGTTCCGATCCAGAGTCTGGTGGGGAGTCTGGCAGCTGGCTCTGCCTAGGGAAGAAAAAGACATTTCAGTTTCTGCTGGGAGGAGACACAGTGAACAACCACAAGGTAACACTGACAAGAACGTTCAGGGGGTGGCTGGAGTCCCTCCCTGCAGAACCGGAGATGCTTCACTCTCCATCAGACCATCTCACACACAGGTGGGAAGCCCTGTTTGAGACAAGAGCTATAACAAGCTCACGAAAACACTTCCTGTGGGGTTTCCACAGGGAACAAGCTACCTTCCCTCCTTTAAGTGCTGGATGATCCTCCACTTCTGTTGGGATTCACATAGTGGAGCACCAATAATTAGTATCTCCCATGCCTAAATCACAGGAAAATTGGGAATAAAGAGTCCATCCCAAAAGCCTCCTCAAAGAAAATCTTACAAAACAAAACAGTGCGAGGGACCAAGTGTGAGGAACACAAGGAGAGTAGGAAGGACACAGGTTGTGGAGTCTCCTTCTCTGGAGATGCTTAAAACCCACCTGGACCTGTTCCTGTGCAACTTGGTCTAGGTGATCCCGCTGTGGCAGGGGGATTGGACTGGATGATCTTTTGAGGTCCCTTCCAAACCCTAATGATTCTATGGTTCTATGACTACTTTCCTCTATGTGGAGCTCCATCAGCAAGATGCTGCTCCCTCCGTTCACATCCCATAAGCTGGAAAGCAGGGCCACCTCCACGGCGGCTGGTGGTCAGCACTGCACAGGAGCAGCACCTTTGACACCCTCGTGTTCAGCAAGGTCCCTGCATGGCACTTGCTCTCCAAATCCACAGAGGGAACGTCATGGAATGGAAGCTATGGCAGAAGCACTCTGACAGTTCTCACCAGAATTAGAGACTGGAAGCATGACCGAGGAGCTTTGGTCTCATCTCAAGCAGCTCAGCCCATCCACATGCCTGAGCTCTGAAAGAACATTCCTGATTACTTACTGTTTGGTGCAATAGGGTGACTATCACACACATACACAACAGTAGGGATTGGAAGGGACCTCAAACGTTCATCTAGTCCAATCCCCCTGCCAGAGCAGGATCCCCTAGACCAGTCACACAGGTTATACTGCGTTCTAGCTCCTCGGGATGCCCTGTTTCACTCTTACAGGGTTTCTCCCACCAGACCATGTGTAAAGGATTACTCTGTCAGGGTGAGACCTGGAAGCCCACCATAGTCTAAACTAAGCCAAGCCCTTCCACAGGTAGCTCACCCTGAGAAGCAGATGTTCCCACATTATGTAGCTAAACCACTTCGTTCCTTCTGCTCTGAAAACAGGAGCAGCTCAAACCAGCAGCAGAACAGTATCTGGAGGGTTCTGTCTCCTGTCAGCTAGGACACAGGTCTCTCACAGTCCCTATTTCTCTTCCAAGTTTTTCAAGTCTTCTTGATGGTGTTTTCAAAGCAGCTTAAGGGAGAGAAAACACGTGGCGTGTCGCTGCCGGTCAAGAGAACCGCAGCAGGTTCCTCCACGGCGCTAAGAGCAGGGAGTGACTCAAGTTGTTCCTATGAACTGGAGGCTCAAACACTACTCTGAGGCTCTACCTGAACAGAAGTGTTTAAGAAGCACATTAGGATAGAAATCATAATTGTGTTGGTTGGAAAAGACCTTCAGGATCACTGAGCCCACCCATTAACCCAGCTCTTCCAAGCCCATCACTAAACCCTGTCCCTGAGCTCCAGATGTGCACAACTTTCAAAGACACCCAGGGATGGAGGTTCAACCACCAACCTGGGCAGCCTGTTCCAGTGCCCGGTGACCCTTTCTGTGAAGAAGTTTCTCCCTAACATCTAACCTAAACTTCCCTCAGTTCAGCTGACAGAGCAGTGAATTCAGCAGGAGCTGAATAAAGCAGCACGACCTCAAGGCAGGAACACGCACAGAACCCTCATCTTTCCACACACACAGCAGATATTTTCAAGCATCAACAGAAAATTTCCATCCCCTACTTCTTGTCCTGCTGTTTCTACCTCAGGCTTTGCCTTTCGGAGTCTGGAGAGCAGGAGATAAAACTTTACAGTTCCGGTCACAGCCTGTTGGTTTGGCCATGGTTTTATCTGTTTCTTGATGGCATCACTACAGGTCTTCTGAGAGGCCACAGGGACGACTCTGCCTTTTGGGTGACACTGTGCAGTTACTCTCACAAGAATAAGGTTCCACATTAGAATAATCTACCATCGCCTTCAAAACGAACATTCTGGTGCTTTCAGCAGGGGGATTGGACCAGATGACCTTTCAAGGTCCCTTCCAATCCCTAACGTTCTGTCATTCTGTGAAATGCCCAGGCTCAGCTGAACACTCAAAGGGACTCAAAAATACATGAAGCCTTTCTTTTTTCAGGGATATTTATTTCACCTTGGAATGTAGACTTGGTAGGTGTTTGAACTGTTTCTTCTGTTGTTCTCAAAACCTACTTTCACAGCATCACGGAACGTTGGGGATTGGAAGGGACCTCGGAAGATCATCCAGTCCAATCCCCCTGCCAGAGCAGGATCCTCGATTTATTGTTTTATAGTAGATCTGTAGCTACTGAATTCCAAATCAGCCTTACAAAATTTAAAGGATAGCTCATAAAAGCTTCAAACTTCCCTTCTGCACAGCCAGTTCCTGTTGCTGGTTTCAGACACTGCCTGGGGTGCTCAATTTCTGATTTAAGTGGGAGTAGCAGGAAGATCTAGGGAGAGCTGCTTTCTAGGAGGAAGAAAATATAAAGTGTAGAGGCAGTAAGTGTCATCCTTTTTCCGGGGGAAAAACATCTGTGGTTTAAATGGTCTCTCTAGCTTGGAATAAAGGAGACTGAGGGGTGACCTCATTCATGTTGATAAACATGTGAAGGGTGGGTGTCAGGAGGATGGAGCCAGGCTCTGCTCAGGGGCATCTAGTGATAGGACAAGGGGCAGTGGGTGTGAGCTGGAACAGAGGAGGTTCCACATCAATATCAGAAGGAACTTCTTCCCAGTGAGGGTGACAGAGCACTGGAAGGGGCTGCCCAGGGGGGTTGTGGAGTCTTCTTCTCTGGAGACATTTAAAACCCACCTGGCCATGCTCCTGTGCAACTTGACCCAGTTGACCCTACATTGGGATTGGAAGGGACCTCAAAAGATCACCTAGTCCAATCCCCCCACCGCAGCAGGATCACCAAGACCAAGTCACACAGGTTATATTACATCATATCTCACAGAATCACAGAACGTTAGGGGTTGGAAGGGACCTCAAAAAATCATCTCAGTCCAACCCCCCTGCTGGAGCAGGGTCAGCCTACAGTACTGTCTCAAGATGTCCTACATGGGGCTTGAACCCAAGACCCCATGGATTCCGAGTCCCATGCTCTACCATCCCCCTACCCTGGCAGGGGGACTGGACTAGACGATCTTGCGAGATCCCTCCCAGTCCCTAACGGTCTGTGACCCCGTGAGAACCGTGCAGCTCTACGGATGGTTTCCTTGCACCGCAGGCACCGCAGCTGCA
>VXBP01000770.1:0-11933 GCA_013400115.1 Rhinopomastus cyanomelas | reverse complement strand
TTGTCCCTCCAGCAGATGTCGGGGTGGTTGAAATCACAAAGTCACAAAGCCATAGGAAGTCATTCAAGGGCATTTTCCTGAATAAACTCATTTATGCATGGTATGTTGTTTGGGTGTGTTGTGCTACACTATTTCCTTCTTCTGAATCGGTGCAATATCCTATGGAAAAGCTTTTACTCTACACTGGAGAAACCTATTTTGCATTTATTAAACTACTGTTCTTACTGTAGTTTGGCAGTAGATAAAGAGATAATTCTCTGTCTAGGAAAGATCTGTATACAGACACCTGATTTTCTTTGGCTTGGCTGCCTACATTAAAGTACTTACCTAGTCAATTACTTTCCTATATGATTCAGTAAAAAAGGAAGTGAGAGGGGAAGAAAACGTTACTATAAACCACACAGCAAAGTTTTAACAGAGATCAAGTTTTTCTGTGCACTATTCTAGTTCTGGCAGTGGCACCTCTCATTAATAGTACAGAAAGGAAATTAGAATTATTTACTCTTTCATAAAATATAGATGAATAAAATGGATGTATGTGTGAAAACATTAAGGATGATAAGTGCCAGGAGGAGAAACAAGAAATAAAGACAATAAAAGGAAGCTAATCTGTCATAGTTCTTACTGGCTTTAAATAGCAGTTCCTGCTTAATTTGGCTCATATGTCGTCCCTCTTAGTGCAAATCATACTTTCTATCCAGCCTTCTCTTTGCTGCAAAGAGACCTGTAATTGTTCTTACTCTTTCCATAACTTGAAAGTTAGGTAATTCTAAAGAGAATGGCCAGGGTGTGTACCAAAAAAAAATTGCTGGAAAATTCAAGATGATTGGTACTAACTAGTTTTGATGCCTAAAAAGATTGTTTTGTAGTGATGAAATAAAACAATAATTTTTCCTATTGCATTTATTGTGTCCTGAAGTAGGAGACGATGCAAAGATGTACTGGGGTTCAGGATATGATGTTGCCCAGAGCAGTTTTATATGCATGAGAGAGAGATGTACAAATAACTCAGGTAAACAAAAATTTACAAAAAAAATCCCCAAAAAGCCAGATCTCACAAGGTTTTAGATTGTCATGGTGCTTTTACCTACACATGATTTAGAAGATGTCAGATTAAAGCCAGGAAATCTCATAAAGCAACTCCAGGCAGAGGCAGTTTTATGCAAAATTATACAGGTATTTGTACAAAAACTTAATTGCTTAGCTCCCAGTATCTTTAGATAACTGGCATTTGTCTGCCTCAGCAGATAAATCTAGAATAGCATCATTGAATTGAATGAATGCAGAAGGAGGGCAATTATGTTTTAGGCTAACATTTTACAAATATATTTAGGTATCTCTCGGTAATGCATCTCAGACTCATTTGCACTAGTACTTAATGCCACCTTAAACTGTCTGTGTACCATGTACTCTCTCAGCCTTGGCAATACAGACAAATAACATTTTGCTCTAAAGTTATCACTGAGGGTATTTGATGATTCCATTGGCTTGAATAAGCTTGAACTGATAGAAGCAAAGGACATCTTCTGTAGCAGATGGATAAATAGCTTTATGCTTAGACCAAGTGTCTCAGTGGAATCACAACTCAGGCTTTTATGTCTTGAGAGGCAAAAATCTGGATTCTAATCTTTACTTATTATTACTACTTCTTTTGCAGCGTTTATCAATCCGAAAGCCTGAAGACTCAAAAGCTAAACAAAAACAAGGTGACAACTTAAGGGAGAGGATCATCAGACGGGCTGCATTAGAGTTTGAGGATGGCATGTATGGTATCCTTTAGCTGTGGTATATTTAGGTTAAAGGGACAACTCAGTAGAATAATGACCACAACTTTTTGTATAAGGTGGGTTAATTGTGATACTTATTGTCTTATTCAGACTCTGGGATTTATTAACATCCTGTTGAAACAGATGTGGAAGTTTGTTAGAAGTTGAATGTTTTGCAAGAATTTCTTGGAAAAGTTGCATGTATTGGAAATGAAGCTTATTTGCGCTTTGGGTTTTTTATCATGCAAAGCATTTCACAGAATGTGATTAAGCGGTCAAATGGCAAAGTAATTCATCACAAATATGAGGCATCTAATGAAATACAAAAGTATTTTTGGAGAGAACAGTTCTAATCTAACCATAGTATGCTTATAATTTTTTAAAATTTGCTAGTTTGCAGCAAATGTGTTTGTGCCTTAACCTGTTCTCTTCAGCTAATCTCGGTATTGGAATCCCGTTGTTGGCCAGTAACTTCATCAGTCCAGACATAACTGTTCACTTACAAAGTGAAAATGGAGTCCTGGGTTTGGTAAGAATATATCTTGGTCATTACTGCAGTGTACTAACCTTACAGTGACTGGGCTTTATTTTACTGCCACCCCCAACTTCATTATAATTTTACTGAAAATAGTGCTCAAATATATGCAAAAAATTATCATAAGACTCATTGGAGTGCTGAGTAGTTTTTAAGGAAATGCANGGAAGGACATTGAGGTGCTGGAGCGAGTCCAAAGAAGGGCAACTAAGTTGGTGAAGGGGCTGGAGGACATGCCCTATGAGGAGAGGCTGAGGGAGCTGGGGTTGTTTAGTCTGGAGAAGAGAAGACTGAGAGGGAACCTCATTGCCCTCTACAACTACCTGAAAGGAGGTTGCAGCAAGGCTGGTGTTGGTCTCTTCTCTCCAATTAGTGATGATAGGATGAGGGGAAATGGCCTCAAGTTGTGTCAGGGGAGGTTTAGATTGGATATTAGAAGGAAATTCTTTACTGAGAGGGTGATACTGGAATGGATTACCCAGGGAGGTGGTGATGTCACCATCCCTGGAGGTTGTTTAAGGAACGAGTGAATGCTGCACTTGGGGATATGGTCTAGCGGTTGGACACTAGGAGAAAAGGTTGGACTCGATGACCCTGGAGGTCCTTTCAGCCATGATGATTTTGTGATTCTGTGATTTCAGGATCATAGTTGATAATTTGCTAAGTATGTTGTTAAATACATGTTTCGCTGGAAGGAGTGAACCGTAAATTTTTCTGTAGAGAACTAAAGAGCAGTAACACTTCTTGTAAGCCTTATCAAACAAAAGCTTAAAGGGAATATTATTTTTACTATTGTATGGCTTTATGAAATTGCACCTACATACCTTTTCCTAAAAAATGTCTGCCACTGTTGGTAAAAACAAAAAAGCCCAAAATCAAACCAAGTCTCTACTTTGTGCTGTCTCAGTAGCTATAATGTCCTCTAACAATATGTTCATCAGTTCTGATGTGTTGGACTGGTAGGTAGATTGTGTCTTATGTCATCAGAGATTTTATTCTGCTAAAGATAAAAAAATGCATGTATTGGGCTGTTCTTTTTCTAGTAATAAGCATGAAAAATAATTAAGCAGTTACTAATTGTCTCTCAAAGATATTGTGATATAAAGATGACATGTATCTGTGTTATTGTCAGGGCCCTTACCCACTTGAAAATGAAGTAGACCCAGACCTGATTAATGCAGGTAAAATATTTTTAATATGTAATAATACTGCATATTAAGTATAATTAAAATTGAATTAATTGTTATTCCAGTAGTTTTCATTTGATTCAATGATAAAACCCAGACTCTTGTTTTGGTTACTCATATTATTAATGCATATGTCTTCTTATAAGTGAAGTTTGGAACTGAATAATGGAGATATTTAATATTCTAGTTAATAATTTATGTTTTGATATGTTTTATTTGCTACTGAAGAAAACTCATTTCCAGGCTAGGCAAGTCTTTCTTTTGAGAAGTGAAATTGTGCTGTAAAACCTGGATGTCAGTATGGATTTATTTTTTTCTACTTCTCACTGTATGTCCTCTAGACATTGGGGTGTGTTTACAGTATTGTATAATGACATGGCTTATCTCTGCTTAGTGAGTTGCCAGGAATGACCTCATGTATTTGGAGAGAGAGTTGAATCCAGTGCAAGGGGAGACAGCTCCCCAAAGGGAACCTGGAATACTAGAGGGCTTACTGGAGGGCACTGCTGCAGGTGGCTGCTTTTGCCACTGCAGGGAGTTGAGTGCCAGTCCTCACACACTGTTTTTGCCCTGGTGTTGTGTGGCTTTTCACCTCAGAGTCAAGCATGGAATGCGAAATCTTGAAAAAAAAGGTGTTTTAGTGCATCTGTCTGATTACTGTTTTTTTCATGGACAGTTGTTCCGGTGTGTGTTCTCTGTTTCCATGTAAAATTACAACTTCATATTTCATTGTGACAAACAGAAGTAGGCCTTGGCACCTTAGAAATTCTCGTTGATGTTAACAGTGTTGGTTATAGACAGAAAACCTATGCACTTTTTAATTTATGTATGCGTAATACACCTGTGCAGAATCATAAAACAGTTTAGGCTGGAAAAGACTGTTAAGATCAGTGAGCCGAGGCATTAACTCACTACTGCCAAGGATGTGCATGGATGTGTACGTATGTGTCTGCATAGGCAGAGGCTTTCTCAGTGTCTGTTAGGAACTACAGTTACACTCTGAAAAGTCAAAGGAGATAGAGTATTGCCATCATACAAGCTTTTAATTTAATATCATCAGCGTGCAGCCCAGCAATTGTGCATTGACTTGAAACATTTGCTCCCTGGCTTGACTAATTGATACTGTTATCATACTGCTGTGTTATTGCTCCTGTTGCATTATTAAGCTTTAAGTAAGGAGTTATTTGAGGTCATCTTCTGATTTGAAGTACGAAATTACTGTGCAATTGAGTCCAGCGTTTCACCAGTAGCTAGGTAACTGTCATGATACGCTGTATGAAGGAAAATGACAGAGGCACATGAAAGCTGTGTTAATGCTTCAATTGAAATTGAGATGTTGGGTTTTGTTTTTTTTAATAATTATTTGAATGTGTCACTGGAAGAAAAAAATATTTAATATAAACCCATTTACTATAAAAGGTTACATTATATGCGTGTAGATTAGAACTGAAGTTCTAATGTGGGTGCATTACAAATGAACATGTTAATAGTGTGGTAATGGAAACACATATCCAAAAACTTGATAAATGCGCTGAAGAGTCATTGTGCTTCCATATGGATGTCATCATGACCTTCAGTTGCCATTATGCGAGATACAGTCTTGCAGAGAAAGCTAGTGGAGGAGGTCAGAATGCAAAATGGATGTCAGATTATTCTGGTATTGGTAATTCAGTGTTAACTACCTTCACATCTTTGTGTGAAGCTGCAGTAGACCAGACACAGCTCTACCACCAAAATTATTATTATCATCAATGAAACATTCAGAAGCTGCTAAATGCCACTGATGCTTACTTGGGTTAAGACCATTATAGGTGCTTTCCAGACAAATTTGTAAAACCATGTGAAGAGAAAAGAAGCTAAAATGTAAAGGAACAGGAATTCTGTTCTAATTCGTTGACTGGAACGGTCTGGTATCAGCCTCCAAAGTCCACATTTTCAAAATATACTCCCAGTTTCAGCTTTTGCCCAATTTTTATCTGCAAATATAATTCGCTGAAATATCAGGGGGTTTTATGTTCATCCCACTTTTTGAATGTCTACCATTAAGTTTCGTTTAACTGTAGTTTTAAAGATCAATTTCCATCTTAGAGCAGAAAGATTTACAGGAACTGACTTTTTGAGAGCATTTTCAAGGAATGAGTTATATGGTGCTCTTGTTACATTATACTCTGGTACTCGACCTATGCCTCTTTCTTCCCAGCAATATCTTGGCTTGTTACTTTATCACAGAATCATATGACATTAGGGATTGGAAGGGACCTCGAAAGATCATCTAGTCCAATCCCTTTGCCAGAGCAGGATCACCTAGACCAAGTCGCACAGGAACATATCCAGATGAGTTTTAAACTTCTCCAGAGAAGGAAACTCCGCAGTCCCCCTGGACAGCCTGTTCCAGTGCTCAATCACCCTCATTGAGAAGAAACAGAATTCTCATATTGTGTTGCTGCTCACATGCCATGTTATCTCTCCCAGTGCCTGGACTTAGTGTCTGGTAGGGAAAGACAGTTCAGGTGCACTCAGCAGGTCTGGATATTACAATGGTTTCTGGGAATACTATTTCTAATTCTAGGCTCCCCAGTTTAAGAGAGACAGGAAGCTACCAAGGATAGCTGCAAGTCCAGTGCAGAGCCGTTAAGCTGATCTGGGTGCTGGAGCATTTTCCTTGTGAGGAGAGACTGAGATTGCTGGGCCTGTTTAGCCTAAAGTGGAGACTGAGGGGAGATCTCATAAAAGCTTACGAGTATCTAAAGGACAAATATAAGGGTAACGGAGCCAGGCTTTTCTTAGTGGTGCCCAGTTACAGGACATGGTGCAATGGGCATAACTTGGAACACGGGAGATTCAGGTTGAACGTAAGGGAAATTGTTTTTATGGTGAGGGTAACAGAGCACTGGACAGGCTGTCCAGAGAGGCTATGGAGTCTTTGACTCTGGAGACATGCAAAACCTGCCTAGGCATGTTCCAGTGTGATCCTGGGTGATCCAGCTCTGGCAGTAGGGTTGGACTACATGATCTCCAGAGGTCCTTTTCAAACCCCACCAGTCTGCGATTCTGTGACTGTGATCTGACTGCAAGACTGCCTGTGTGGTCTATTTCTGTAATATTTGGTCTGTCAAAATTTAATTTCTGTACAGTCACTTGCCATGTATTATACATTAAGCGACCTCATAAATTAAAGCCAATCTCTATGTTAGCTTTCCTGCAATGTTTCCCTCCCTTTTCCCATAATTCTCAATTAATCTTATTCTGTCTTTTTCTGTGTTTTCTGGAAACTGATTGTCTCACTTTGTTCTCTTTGTGTTCTTACACGAATTCCTTCTTCACCATGTCATCTGATGTTGCAGCTGTTTGTTTTTAATCTCAAGTCTTCATTTTAGCCTTAATAAGAGGAGACTGGAGTGGGATCTTAGCACTCTATAACTACATGAAGGGAAGCTGTAGACAGGGTAGGGGTCAGGCTCTTATCCCGGCTAACTGGTGATAGGATGAGAGGGTGTGGCCTGAAGTTGTGCCAGGGGAGGTTTAGATTGGATGTTACGAATCACTTTCTCACAGAAAGGATAATCAGATATTGGAATGTACTGCCAAGGAGGTGGTAGAGTCCCCATCCCTGGAAGTGTTTTTAAGAAAAGACTGGATGTGGCACTTAGCGTCATGGTCTAGGTGATTGTGGTGATACTGGGTCACAGACTGGACTTGATAATCTTAGAGGTCTTTTCCAGCCTCAATAATTCTGTGATTTTGTGATTCTGTGATTCCTTGCTTAGCTTATAATTTCATCTTTGGCTGTGTTTTTGTGCCTTTCCAGAGGCACTCTGTACACACAGTTGTTACTTAAACTGATTCAAAGTGCTGGCAGTAGAGGAAAGAGAGGGTCCTGGACAGAATCCCATAAGATGCTTCCACGTGTGCTCTATTGCTTATACCAAGTTCTGCACAACGAACTTTACAACACTTTGCGGCACTTTTTCCTGTGCACTTCAACAAAGCAAGGGTAGAGTAAATATGTATTTATTTTTATGTATTCTGCACCAGTAGATGCAACTCTATACTGTTCAATCTGATCTGCTCGCACTTGCAATGGCCCTGTGTCCTGTAGATGGTCTTTCTCTGTTTTAAAAGAGTTACCTGTCACATTTTCCTATGGGTAGAGCAGAACGCTGACTTCAACAGAGATTTCTTGGCTTTCGATGTGAGTGATGTCTTGCCCGTAACTGCTGGTGGTCACAGTACAGGCAGTCTTACCATTTAAAAATGTAACAAACTGCTTCACAATTCATTGCATTGCTGGGTTTCACATGTAATGTAGTAAGTGTTATTAGTCCTTAGTTGTCCACAACCAAAAGGAATTTGATTAAAAATGCCTTATTTTTTTGTATAATAGCTGTGACTTCCTTTGTAAAAAGAGACAAAATACATATATACTATAGCTTATTTCTTTTACAGGTAAGGAGACAGTCACTGTTCTTCCAGGTTCTTCCTATTTCTCTAGTGATGAATCATTTGCAATGATAAGAGGGTACGTAGCAACAGAACCCCTGATCTTATGAAGCAACAGAAGAATAAACTCAGTGACTGAACTCACTAGTAATTCTTTGAAACGTATTTAACATGTAACAACCTGTAAAATGAAAATGGACCTAATCAGTCGTGATTTACAGAGGGTTAGATCTAGCTATTGGAAATAGAACAGCAGTGTAATTAACAGACAGTGTACTGATGTTCATGTCTACCATTGTGTGGCCATATATAAACACATCTATAACTAGATACTGACTACTGCTTTTTGGTGATTTCCAGTACATAATCTGTACTTGCATTCTGTGTATTCTCTTTGCACAGCTTGCAGCTATGATCCTCCTTCTACCTCCCTAATGGAAATTCAACATCTGCACCTGTTTTTTATTTGATTTTTTGGGGAAGAGGTTGGATGCAAACAAATACTAAATCCTAATGGCTCTGAAAAGATAATGGGTGTATGTAAATATGTGAAAGAGTGCACTTAAAAGTATTCGTTCAGAGCTGTTGGACTGTGCATGCAGTTAGCAAAAACCAGACAAAATTAATAATGTTTTTGAGGCTCAGTAGACAGGCAGAAAATTTTGCATAAGGAATATATCTAGAGGGGAAAAAACCCATCACTAGATGCATGACAAAACAGTCGCTAACTCTGTGGTGTGGTATGCCACCATTTTTATATCAATGTAATGAGAACGTGAACAGAGGCTTCTAAAGATTTGTGGGCTTTTACTTGAACATTGTGTGACAATTACTTGTTTTTTTTTTCCCCAGAGGCCATGTTGATTTGACAATGCTTGGAGCTATGCAGGTGTCTAAGTACGGTGACCTGGCCAACTGGATGATTCCTGTAAGTAGTCTCTTGTACTACAATCAGGGCACTGCATTTAGGATAATATAAATTTAGCTGAGGGTCAGGCAAATCATAAAAAGGCTGAAGCTACATGGATGTTGTAAAGCCCAAAGAGTTAAACAGGAGGATATATGTAAGTTTAGGGCTAATAGGTTTCTTGGACACTGATGGCAACAAACAATCAATTGTCAGGAGTCAGCTTTCTAAAATTACACTAAAATTTCTAAAATTCTGAAGTGCTACACATAATTTATGTAAATCTTTTTTCTTCCTTTTGTGGCTGTGCCTTTCAAACAGCACTTTTTTTGATGCTTTTTCATGAGACTGACAGCTCATGGATAGTTGTACCTGGACCAAGAACTTAAAGGAAATTGTTAAATAGCATATATCTCATTGTAATATCATTAAAACATATATGCGTATTTTTCTCAGTCTCCTGTCAAAGAATCACACCATTGCCGTTTTGGATACATTTAGCAGGAAGCAGTGTTTGCCCAAATAGTCCTGTGTGCTTCAATCTTAGAAATGTATGCTAATCCTGGGATTGTTTAAGGAGCTGATGACATTAAACCAGTCTTTGAACAGTTTGTCTTAATAACATTAAACAACATCATATGTTTTACATAGTTTACAAGTTTGGTATTTTCAACAGCTTTCACTGTGGTACATTCCAGTATGGCTTGTATCAGACAGGTGTAGAAAAGAATGGATTTTTAGCCTGGTTTAAGGTAATGGGGCATGTTTCTGTAAGGCTGAGCAGCACTAAATGTCCTAGGAAACTGTGAAAACATAAAGCTGGGCAGAGGAGGAAAGAAACCCAAATGGATGTCCTGTCTCATGGAGAGGCTTCAGCTGAGCCCAGGAGTCTGTGTGACTTCTCTTGCAGGCCTGTGAGCACACCAGTCATAGAGCAGTGGTTGGAAGCGCAGGCTACTTTTATTGAGAGGGAACAAAGACGGGGTCTGTAAAATGGTGAAGCAACTGAAAAGGTTATCTGAAGGGCTATTCCAGGGGTCTCTGTGTGAGTGATTTTAAGGGATGTGTAGGGATTAAAACTGCATTGAAACATGGCACATAAGGCACAAATCTGTAAGAAAACCGTCATCCTTACATGTTCTCAAAGCACAACCTGGTTTTATGGTCACACAGCTGAGAACAGAGAGACTACTGCTGGGTAGATCTTCTTCATGCCCAACTGCTACAGGGATTTTTTCAGAACTTTTTTTCTTGTTGTGTCATCCAATGAGTTACTATTGTGAAAAATGAGACCTAAAAGGTAATGCTGTTTTCAGTACCTGGGATTCTGTGTGTGCTCTGTTGAAGCTGTTTTTTTGTGGTTAGAACTCTGTATTTTAAACATAACCTGATGGTGTTACAGGAGTCCAAGAATGATGTGTGTTAAGGTAACACTTGTTAGTTTTGCATTGTCCAGTTACAATTTCTGGTTTTGTCTTGAGTTACAAGAACTTGTCACTAGAATCCAAATAATGAAACCAGCCTGTACAGAGCAAGGCCACATACTTTGAAATGTAAGGAGTGGATCAAATTACATTTTTAACCCTGATTGAGCCAAGGCTAAAGTACAATAGTGTAAGTTTACAAGGAATTGAAACCCTGGGTAAATAAAATAGTTAGCTCCATGGCTTTGTACATCATAAGTAACACAAACTCTAATTATTTATTTTAAACGGCCAATTAAAACATTTAGTAAACTATGTATTTTTCACAAGATTGACATAAATAAATGTACATAATATATACACTGTCAGTCCAGTACTTCGTGTACGTGCCACAAAGAAGCAAGAGGGTATTTTTTCCACCATGTCATTGTAAGAACTACTCTTCTCTTTTACTGGGTGAAATAGCTCTGGTTTTGTGAAAGCATTTCCTTTGTGTTAACTTGTGGAGAATGTGATGTCTCATTCAAGTAGAAATTACTTGCTTACAGAGTAGATTTAAAAAGTTATTCTGAATTACTGTATTCTCTGTCAAAGTTTTGAAGATAGACTAGAAAAAATGCTAGAAGTTAAGTTGTTACAGGATTAACATTTTTTTAAAGTCGTATTTAGAGATATTCTTATAGGCACAGCGTAAGTTTATTTTAATCTACACATTCTTTTATTTTAATTGCCAGATAAATTCTAGGCGTTCTTTGGCTGGAATGCCTTGGACTGACATTCTCTGTATACTTTTACAAAGTGAAAGTCACTGTATGAATATGTCCTTTATAGTCAAGATTACTTAATTTCTGAGTTGTTTTTCTTTCTTTGATAATCCTATGGTCCTGCAAAATAAAATTATTAAATGTTCCTGCACTTAGTGAGCCTTACATTTACCCAAGTTGTTTCGGGAAGGACTATTAGAAAGCAGAAGGGAATGGATTGAATGTTAGGTAGGAGGCATTTCTTAGTTTGCTTTTTTCCTAACTTCTGTAAATTGAAGCATCAAGAGAAGTATTTTTCAAAATGCCTGAGTGAACAACTGATATATAAAGGTTCCTGCTGTAATGTGTTCCTAGTAAACCACCAAAAGTGCACCTCCAGTGAGGTGCATTGCTGAATAAGCAATTGATAGGTTTTAAGGCAAAAACCATCACATTAATTTCAGCTGACCATATTGGTATTTCAGAACATGAGATTTCATGCAGTTGCACCTGTGCTGAATCTAAAACCCATTTATCACAGTTGAAAAAAGTTAAATTTTTGCTCAGGGTACGTATACAATTCTCTGTAGAGAAAGAGGTGAAAATTCAGCTATTGCTATATTTGGATAAATTTCAAAATCAAAAAATGCCTACAGATATATTCCCCAATATATTTACTTGAATGTCCAGAGCTTATTTGATTCCTGTTTGTAGCAATTGTATTCTGAATTTTTCTGATAACTGTGCAGGCTTACGTATTCCTTCTTTCAGAAGTTTATGTTCACTAGCAGATGCTGATTATAATTTTGCACCCCTCAAATATTTGTACACATTAATGAGGTCACCCCTCAGTCTCCCCTTATCCAAGCTAAAGAGAACCAGCTCCCTCAGCCACTCCTCATCAGAGAGGTGCTCCACCTCCTTTATCATC